>CAUYLG010026909.1:0-57924 GCA_963573385.1 Cacajao melanocephalus
GTGGGAGCCTCAGCAAGCACAGGGTCCTTCATGCAATAAAAGCCAAAATAGACAAATGGGATCTAATTAAACTTAAGATCTTCTGCACAGCAAAAGAAACAATCATTGGAGTGAACTGGCAACCAACAGAATGGGAAAAAAATTTTGCAATCTACCCATCTGACAAATGGCTAATATCCAGAATCTACAAAGAGCTAAAACTATTTATCATAGTGAACAACTTCAGAAATGAAAAAACAATTCATTTTATATAAGCAAAAAAGCAACATTACATAGTTTTACCATTTTCAAGATTAACAGCAATTATATCCATTTAAAAAACATTGAAATCTACCTAGTTAATGACTCACAGCATATGGTCTTAATATAAATAGGGGCCCCACTAGAATATATACGATAAAGAATACAGAAGCCATCTAAGTGTAGAGAAAATATTCTGACTAAGTCTGTTGAAAATTTAGCATCTGAATATTAAATTCTAGGTGTTTTTTTTCCTTTTCTTAAGACAGGGTCTATGTTTCCCAGGCTGATTTCAAACCTTGGACTCAGGCAATCGTCCTGCCTCAGCCTCCCAAAGTGCTGGGATTATAGGTGAGAGCCCCTGCACCCAGCAAAATGCAAATATTAAATTCTTTTAAAGAAAGTATCTGATACCTAAAGACTTTTACACTAACTTCCTAATAATGAAAATAAAAACTCTAAAGTAACAAAAGTCAAATAACTGAAATGTCATCATTTAAAATCTATAAATAATTCAATAAGGGTTGAAATAACTATATACTAATAATAACAGAGCAAATTGCTACAAAGAAATAGCAAAAATAATGGAATTTGAGAAGGTATATTGTCATATTATTTATCTGCAGGTAACAATTTCAAAACATGGCTTATCACAAATATATTAATAAAGTTTTCTACTGATCAAATAAAAAGGTTGTGCTATCAGGGCTAAATGCTTTTCCGTATTTAGTAATTTCTTGTTCAGAAGTTATACTTGTGAAATAGAAATTGATAATTTTATACACAGGCAAATACTGCTAAAAATTCTAGACTTGTGACTTTTTCCCAATTTTTCATCTTTATCTCCTTCTTTAAACATCTTATAAAAAATGTGACATAACAAAGGCCCCACTCTCTACTAGAAATGTTACTATGTAATAAATATTAAAAGAGGCATCATGATACATTTTTAAGGATTAGCATAATCATCTGACAGTATTGGGATACTTCACAAACATGAAAACTTAGAGTTATTAAAAATGCAAATTTGGTGCTACATGAAATTTTCACATATAAAGAATACTTTTTAAATAAAAATTATTTTGTTAGAAATCTGCATATAACTATTTGTAAACCTAAACCAATTCCACTAAACATACAAGCTCTTCCCTTCAATTCAATGAATGCTACTGTGTTCCTACCATGCGCACAGAGCAGTAAAAAATGCTTCAGGGGATTCAAACATAATTAAGACAGTGTCCTGCCTAAAGAAACTTAATGATGAGTAAGACAGAACAAGAACTGCTATGATACAAACAGGAGAAAGCCAAGTGCCATGAAAATGATACGAAACATAGCCTACACAATTTAAAGAGAATAGTGTATTGCAGATGCCTCCCAACTCATCAGAGTTTAATGAATGTTAATTTTCTATTAAAAATTGGAATTATAAGGTGATTTTAAGAAGTTGGTTTCAGAAGACCTATTAAGCTCATTCATTTATCTTCTTTTGAAGTTTCATGAAGAGTTTTATGGTTACAACAGTGGAAAAGTAACTGGAAAAACGCACACAGCTTATACCTTTAAAAATTTGGAAAAGGACAAACTAAACCCCAAATCGGGCAGAAAAATAAAACCATAAAGATTAAAGCAGAAATCAATGAAATAGCAAATAAACTTATTTGCTATTTAGAGAAAAATGATGAAATCAGAATTTAATTCTTTGAAAAGATAAACGAAATTCTTTGAAAAGATAAAAAAACTTACTCTAGACTGACAAAGAGAAACAGCAAAGACATGAATCATCAAATTAGAAATAAAAACAGGGCCATCACTATTGACTCTATGGAAATGTAAAGGACTATAAAGGAATATTAATAACTTTACGCCAACAAATTTGATAATTTAGATGAAATGCGCACATTCATAGAAAGACACAAATGATAAAAACTCATTCATTAAGACATGGAAAACATCTGAATAGATTTATAACAAGTAAAGAAACTGAATTAGCACTTAACCATCTTGCACAAAAAAGCCCAGTCTCAGTTGTCACCACTGGTGAATCCTATCAAATACCTTAAGAAGAAATAGCAGCACTCTTTTATAAACTCTACCAGAAAATTAAGAAAGAAGCTGAGACAGGAGCAAGTGAGTTAGAAAATCAAATTACTTCAGATATATGTGGCCAGACTTTATACCAAGAGTGTATAAGATATCTGTAGTGATGTCTGGCTTATGAATTTAGTTTGCTCTAACTTAGTTCAATCAATTAAAATAAATATATCACACTTCGCCTTGTTTTAAAAATTAATGATACCATTTTAATGTTTATCAACTAAAAAAGTTTAAAAACTTTTTCCAACATTATAACTGTAGATGATAGTTTTCTTAGAGCTTTATACAAACTTTTAATTTTGTTCTGATCTTATTTGGTACTCAAAGCAGAATAAAATGTAAGATTTTTTTTTTTTAATGAGTA
Organism: Cacajao melanocephalus; assembly: GCA_963573385.1. Lineage (NCBI taxonomy): Eukaryota > Metazoa > Chordata > Mammalia > Primates > Pitheciidae > Cacajao > Cacajao melanocephalus. The sequence continues at coordinate 2,702 of CAUYLG010026909.1, forward strand.
TTTCAATGGTAGAGAAAACACCCCTAAATTTTGTTTTAGAAAGACCAGTGAAATGGGATCATTCTGCCTGGGACCTATAGAGGCCTGTTTTTTTTTAAGTTAGTGATGCAAAACTTCTTGCTACAGCCCAATTCTAATGTGAGGCACACAGCTTTAAAACAATTACCTCACTTTCAAAAAAAGCTATGTAACAACAAATAAAATACATCATTTGTGTAACAGTTTATACTTTTTTTTTTTTTTTTTGAGACAGAGTCTCACTCTGTCACCCAGGCTGGAGTGCAGTGGCTCAATCTTGGCTCACTACAACCTCCACCTCCTGGGTTCAAGCAATTCTTCTGCCTCAGCCTCCAAAGTAGCTGGGATTACAAGTGTGCACCACTATACCTGGCTAATTTTTGTATTTTCTTTTTTTTAAAGTAGAAATGGGGTTTTGCCATGTTGGCCAGGCTGGTATAAAGCTGCTGACCTCAAGTGATCCTCTCACCTTGGCCTCCCAAAGTGCTGGGATTACAGGTATGAGCCACTGCACCCAGCCTATTTTATACTTTTATTTAAATTTTTACTTAAGCTCATTCGACCTTTGTAACTTTTCTGTGAAAAATACATAAACCCTGTTTTTTGCAGATGGGAAAACAGAATCACAAGATCTCTTGTCCAAGACCACAGTAATTAAGTGGTAGATTACAGATTCATATCCTGAGATTTTGATTTCAAATATTATATTATTTCATTTATTATACTGTTCCTGGGCGAGCATGGTGACTTACGCCTATACTTCCAGTACTTTGTGAGGCTGAGGCAGGCGGGTCACTTGAGGTCAGGAGTTCAAGACCAGCCTGGCCAACATGGTGAACCCCTATCTCCACTAAAAATACAAAAATTAGCCAGGTATGGTGGCGTGCACCTATAGTCCTAGCTACTCAGAAGGCTGCAGCAGGAGAATCGCTTGAACCTGGCAAGCGGAGGATGCAGAGAGCAGAGATGGTGCCTCTGCACTCAGCCTGGGTAACAGAGTGAGACTCTGTCTCAAAAACAAAACAAAAAATTGTTCCTCAAGGCATGGGACTGATTTTAGGATATAAAAGATTATTTAAAATCACCCATAAAAATGGGAGTAAATGGCACTGAATTATATAGCACAGTGGGCATTACTAGTGCCCACCAATATTGTGGTCTCCGTTCCCTTCTAGGCACAGAGGTGACTACAATTACCAGCTATTGTGCAGTTTAGAAAAGACTAGGTTGGGCCAATGAAATGAAAGCAGAATTGACATAGTCCCTGCATGATACTACAATATGTCTCTTCCTCTGACAGAAAAATCATGATGAAAGTCTCATGCTGAGATAGTGAAACCACAAGACTGAAGCAGCAATAAAGGACAGCTGCCCTGGAGAGTTGTCACGGTTTGCTGGGTGAATTAGAAACCACCAATTGTTGTGTGACTCTGCTGCCATTTTTAAGATGGTTTGTTATGGCAATATAGTCTACCCTGTTCTGACTAATGAAATTGCTACAAAGTTATTCTCTTTTCAATTATCTGTCAATCCTTCTGAATACATCAAGAAGAAAATTTTAATGTGCAGTTAGTACCACCTAATCCTCCTTTTTAACAAAGAAAGTTGAGCTTCAGAATCACTTGAAGGTTTAAGTAGCAAGATTAATGTTCTAGTTAATTTTCTAGTTATGCACATGATATTGATTTTCTAGTTTGATTAGTAATACAAAGCTCCTTTTAAAATAAATTATTTAAGCAAAAGCATGAAATTCCAAGAAAATATTAGGTAAAACAAAAAGTAGTTACAACAAGGTGGGGCAAAAATCATGAAAATCCTATACCAAATGAATGAAATTAAGAAACAGTGCAGGTACCAATCTGTATTTTTCTTTCTTGAGATAGGGTCTTGCTCTGTCACCCAGGGTGAAGTGCAGTGGTGTGATCACAGCTCGCTGCAGCCTTGACCTCCTGGGATCAAGTGATCCTCCTACCTCTGCCTCCTGAGTAGCCGGTATTACAGGCTCATGCCACTATGCCCGGCTAATTTTTAAGAATTTTTTGTAGAGACAGGGTCTCACTACGTTTGCCCAGGCTGGTCTCAAACTCCTTGCTTCAAGCAGTCCTCCTCTGCCTCTCAAAGTGCTGGGATTACGGGCATGAATCACCATGCCCAGTGACCAAACTCTATTTCATCATACACAGTCTCGCTCTGTTGTCCAGCCTGGAATGCAGTGGGGCAATTTTGGTTCACTGCAACCTCCACCTCCCAGGATCAAACAAGTAGCTGGGACTACAGGCCTGTGACACCACACCTGACTAATTTTTTAATATTTGTAGTAGAAACGAGGTTTCGCCATGTTGGCCAGGATGGTCTGGAATTCCAGAGCTCAAGCAATCTGCCTCCAAAAGTGCTGGGAATACAGGAGTGAGCCACTGCACCTGGCCAAACTCCATTTCAATAGAGCAACTTGACTTAATTCTCCATTTTCTGTCTAGTTTGTATTGAGTTGTGAGCAAAACATTTAGGCAAATGCATTTAAATTGGTGTTCAGTATGAAGGACAGAAGTGGCAAAATATTTTCAGATTAACAAGAACAATCTTGTTAATGAATGGAATACTGGTTAGGTAATAAGAGACTGGGAGATAACAGGCATAAACAGAGAAAATAAGTTAAAAAGAAAGGCTTCTCATGTTAACAGACTTATAATCATTCGAGCAATCTAGTCATTTAATGAGATAGGTAATCAGAGCAGTCTCCTCTTAAAATTTTTTGCCATCTTTTCAGAAGGGCCAATCCAGTTCTCTATACTTTTAATAGCCTTCAGTTCCATGGATGGCATAGTCAGAGGTCAAAAGTAAAGAAAGAGGAAGCACAGACTGAATCTGTGTACACACAGCAGGTAATCTCTGAAGAACCTACATCCATGGTTACAATGCAGCTTCCTAACTTAGACAAGTGTGGTATGTCAATATAGAAAAGCTGTAGTTACCGTATTAAAGTGAAAGTACATTATGAGGTCATTCTTGAAAGCTTTAGGGTGGGTTCTCACTCTCATAGTTTCTAAATTGTTACCACACTTCAAAATATGTGAAGGATTTTATCATGACAAAACCTGGCGCAGAAAGAAAAATCTTTTAAAAATATGTCTCTGATCATTAAGAAAGAGAAAGGGAAAGATAGGTAAGATGGTGAAGAGACGCATTTCATTTCAGGGGAGAGAAGGAAGAATACAGATTGACAAGGAGGGATAGGATATGCAAGAACACAGCCTAAAGTAGCCCTTCCAACAATGATCCAAGCAGAACAGGAGCTAGCACTAGATACAAAAGGAAGAAAGCAACGTTTTCATCTTAATGAACTGTTTGAGAAAGACTGAAGTTTCTCAAGCTCAATTTCAGCCTAGGTATTTGTAAAAATTATGGTTCTCTCCCATAGATATATCACTACAGTTACAGTACAATCATGCTTTCTCCTTGTATTAGGGTAGGCCAAGAGCTGAAACAAACAACTTTATCTCAGAAGCCTAATACAACAGATTTCTCATTCAATATGCGTATTTGGTAGGAAGCTTCTTTTATAGTGTAGTTCCAACAGTATCTTATAGCCCCAGAGTTCTGAAGACGGTGGGGGCGGGAAGGGAAGAATTACACATGTAAAGTTTCTGTACTTTGTGAAGCCTCTGGAACTGGAACACACTGTTTCCACTCATACTTCATTCAAGCTCAGTCACATGACACACTTAAGTGCAAGGAAAGCTGGGATAGGAAGTTTACCTATATCCCCAGGAAAAAGGGGGAATAGGTTTTGTAAGAACATAGTATTCTTTGCCATACTCTATATAGTATCTTGGACATTCATAAAAATGAGATGCGGAGCTAATAAAGCAGCAGATCCTGTATTAAATTTAGCCCTCTTTCTTGCAAATGGGCTGAATATATATCATCAGAATCTAAGATCAACCTGTATTTATTTCCAAACTTTTTTCATCAAATATAATGCTTTATGTTACAATGCCTAGAATAGTATCTGGCATATGATAGCTGGTTAATAATTATTTGCTCATTGAATAGTATATAGTAGAGAATCAAAGCAGACAGGCATTACAAATAAGAGTTTAACTATACAAAGTGAGTCTTAAAAAGTGCTAATGGATAAAACAAATCTTTGTCACCGCACTGAGAGACACAGAGGATTTCATGGAACAAACAGATTATATAAACTATCTTCATTATAAGGACTACAATCATTTAATTTCTAGGTTTAATGACTGGATTCTTTTCTATAAAAGATATCCAACAAAATAACACTGAGAACAAAGATGAATTACAAGGGGAAACACATTTGAAAAGAAGAGACACTTGAGCTGTGTATTGGCTCTTCCACATTGAGGGATATTTGAAGGATATATCATAAAAGCAATCAATATCCTCTTTATTCCTAACTTTTAACACGCCAAGTAGCTGGTTCCTGGCCCTCCAAAGCATGTAAGCCACTCACTTGTGGATCAGTTTGTCCTTTTGAGCTTGTTTTTAAGCTCTAGTTAGGCAGGTGTGGAGTAACTTTTTACTCTGTGGCTAGTTTAGCCCTACTACTAAGGTGTGTTCTTACTTGGATCTCTACTGAATGCTCCAGGTTTTTAACAAGATCTTTCCGGTCAGAATGAAAAAAAAAAATCTCTCATTCCTCTTGGGGCTCCAGGAATTGTTCAGTTCATAACTCCCTGGTATTTATTCTTCCTCTAGCTTCATGGAGTCTCACTGCACATCTCTGCAATTCAGTATTAAAGATGCAAAAAGATCTCTCTGCAGAATTCTGCAGTTGTCTCGGATTAGCTCCATATTCTTCGGTACTCTGTAACTTCTGGTTGCCCTTGCCGCCTCAATCTCTGATCTCAATTCAGCAAGACTGTCATTCTCTGCTAGAGTTCTCCATAGTCAGAATACCTTGTGTCAAAAAGCCAGGATTCACCTAGTTCTTGTCACCCTCAACCCACACCGTTTCTCTCAGGGATCACAACTATCCAATGTCTGAAAACAGTTGTTTCCAGTGGGAAGCCAAATCTGTTACTGGTAAATTCATCATAGTGGGAAGAAGCGTCTCATTGTTATTTTAATTTGCATTTTCTGTATGTTTATTATTCAGAATGCAGCTGACAAAAGGTAGAGCTTTTGTTTTATATACTGCTATATCACTTAGTACTGCCTATAATAGTGCCAGGCACAGAGCAAGGACTATTATTTGTTGAATGAATTAACTAGTTTATATTTGTGTACATATTTATAGAGGTGCAGTGATATGTTCATGTCCATCTATTTAGAACTTAAGGCCTAAGAAAACTGGTGATTCTAAGTTGTATCCAAGGTAACTCAGAATAAGTATGCTCCTCCCACATAAGTTCTATTTTCTTTTTTCTTTTTTTTTAAAGATGGGGTTTCACCATGATGGCCAGGCTGGTCTTGAACTCCTGACCTCAGGTGATCCACCCACCTCGGCCTCCCAAAGTGCTAGGATTACAGGCGTGAGCCACCACGCCCGGCCATAAGTTCTATTTTCATGCAGTTATGTTGTGCCACATAAAAGTATATACCAGACACATTGATACATAGATAGAACATAGAAGCAATAAATATGGAGACAACATACTGATCCAAAGAAACAGTTACTCAAAAAATGACCACAGTAACTTTTAGGATATTCCTACAGATATTACTTCAATGGGATTTTGAATAACTTAAACAAATTCTTATTTCAAGAAGAAACTGAGATTTAAACCTTAGTTTATCTGTAAATCTTTATTATATTACAAAGAAATAGGCAAATTACTGTGGCCTGCAACTCATTGTTGTAAACACCATCTCTTTACAGCAGTGAATAGCAAAACTCAGTGTATGAGGTAAAATAAGGCAGTGTAAATTTCAATTATCTATGTCATTATTTTTGCATATACAAATCAATAATCTGAATTCAGAAAAGCCTTTTAAATGTGCTAACCTGAAACACAATACTCAAATGCCAGTAAGTTTAATGGCATTAGGTTTCACTTCCGTATATCTAAAGAGCACTAGGTTTTTGACAATATAAAAAGGAGTTCCAAATTTCAAAGTTTGGATACGTTAACTAATACGTGATTACTGGTTTATTGATATGAGCAATTCTAACTATTTGCCAGACCAACTTGAGTTTTAAAGCAGCTATGATAAATAACTCCATTAAAATTTAAGATACTAAATAAACCTGGTTCATCACAGGAAAGTTAAAACATGTAAGAGAAAATAGTGTAAATAAACTTTACCAGAAATCCTACCTCTGTTAAAATTTTGTAGTATATGGCCTTTCCTATTTTTAAATTTTATATAAAATATTACTGTCAACAAAAACAGCTAAAAGTGATTGATGACAAATGTATGGCTTTTCAAAGGAATATTCAGATCCTAAAAGTGGCAAGTAAATTCACTGATCAACATTTTATGAGTTGCAGCACTATTATTAAGTTGAATTATTAAGCACTGCCTTTCTTTGTTGAGTAACTCTCACCTTCTCAAAAAATACCTCAAAATAGATTTTACATTTTAACTTACATATTTACACATGCAATCTATACAACAGTACATAACAGATAGTAATATGACTGTAAGGTATGAGGCAAGATGTACTTGTTTTTGTGGGCTTTTTGGCTTTTTGGCTAGGGTCTCACTCTGTTGCCCAGGCTGGTGCAGTGGCATAATCATGGCTCACTGCAGTCTCGACCTCCTGGGCTCAAGTGATCCTCCCACCTCAGCCTCCCAAGTAGCTGGACCACAGGTGCATGTTACCACACCCGGCTAATTTAAAAATTTTTTTAGAGATGGGTCTCACTATGTTGCCCAGGCTTGTCTTGAACTTCTGACCTCAAGCAATCCTCCTGCCTCAGCTTCCCAAACTGCTGGGTGTGGGCAATTCTAACAGGCCAGATGTGCTTGTAAATGTCAAAACTATTAGGATGTCCCCCAAATTAGAAGAAAAAAAATGTTTTCCAGCATCTTTCAAGATAAAAATATTACATATGTATTATTTTCTCTTATTTATGTGAGAGTAAGATAAAAGAAATTGTAAGATAAAGTAAAAAAAAAACACAGTAACTGAAAGGAGAGGCTTTTAAGCAAGATTTGTGTTACATAACCTATCATGCGGTCTTCAACAAATCATTTCACTTTTCCAAGCTTGGATTCCTTGTCTTTAAAATGTGAGCCATAATCTCTCTGAATTGTTCTGATGATTACATTTAAAGGGTAAAATATAGATAAGAACAAAATAAAAAATATATTAGTATTTATTATTCTTTGGAAATAGGCAGCTGAAGTATAATGCATTACTCAAGGCCACAGACCAAGCTATCCTGGAACAGAAACTCAAAATCTTGGATTCATGATTTAGTCACAGTGTACACAACAGATACTCTTTATACATCTTTAAGCTAAGTGGCCTATGTAATTATAATAATAATAATATGCCACTCACCTCTCAAGGTTAAAGATTTAAACAAACAAATTTCTGTAAAATTAGCATAGTGCTTTGCATGTATAATGTGCTCAATGCTAGGTGTTATTAGTATGTAATGATCATGATGGGCAGGGTGGTGATATGACAGACAACAGAGGAACATGGAGACATACAAAGCAAATTATAAGAAGTTGATCAGAATGGTTGGCATCTGGTGGGGATGAAAAATTACTATAGTAATTTACTCATGCTTCTTACCTCAGTTATGTCTGTCTCTTTCCCCACCTCCCCTCACAAGAAGGATAACTGCTATTTAATGGATGAAAGTTACTCCCTTTAGTGGAATACATATTATAACAGGAGTACTCGTACAAGCCCTCTTGTATGTTTGACAGGGAAAGGTAAGATATTGGATAAGAGCTGTTTATGTGAATGCTAGAAACCAGTTCCTTTTTTAATATTTTGCCAACTATGATTTAAAACCACATTGTTATAAAATATTAGATTTATGATTCTGGTTTTATAAATTTGCAGTATAAATTCTACCCATTCTATTATTTGTGTAGGAATCATCAAACTCTACTAAATTATAAGCTCTCTGAAGGCAGGGGCTTTAGGAAAATCATCTCAGAATAGTGTTTTGAGAATAATATACAATGCACTCACACTGCTGTTTTCCATTTTGCATTGGCTATCAATAATGGCTAAAAATATTCTGACTAGGTAGAATTACATAAATTCCTTGAAAACGTAGTTTCACATATAATAAAGAACTGAAGAAGAAACGGACTTGAATAGGAAGCAAGTACATAACAGTGAGCCATCATTTGCTGACAATTCCAAATTGATTTCTCCATGGCAGACCCAAAAGATCTAGCATTAACAAAGAAAACAAAAAGAATTATGAAAGGTTATTACATTTTTTTTTCTTTTTCAAAACTTCAGGATAGTCAGCTGAAGATCTAGCCAATCAATGTGGGAGCTGAAAAAGCTACTGGCTGGGAGTGGTGGCTCACGCCTGTAATCCCAGCACTTTGGAAGGCCGAGGCAGGGGAATCATGAGGTCAGGAGTTTGAGACCAGCCTGGCCAACATGGTGAAACCCCATCTCTACTAAAAATACAAAAATTAGCCATTGAGTGGTGGCACATGCCTGTAATCCCAGCTACTTGGGAGGCTGAGGCAAGTGAATCACTTGAATCCGGGAGGTGGAAGTTGTAGTGAGCCTGGATTGTGCCACTACTCTCCAGCCTGGGCACAGAGTGACATTCCATTTCAAAAAACAAAACAACAAACAAAAAAACTGTTACTATTTGCACATATGTGAACATTGTGCCAGTACTATAATAAAATTATGTAAGGATAAATTTTAAAAATTAAGTCTTTGTCCCACAGACAAAAATGACTATTGAAGCATTTTCAGAGATTAACTGTGAAGGCCTGGCTTGTTGTTGGAATGTGCAGTTGCTACTAATTGCAACAGAGAACACTCAGTAATTCTAACCCTGGGTAAAGAATCATATTTCTCCGACCTTAGAATATTTGTCAGAAATTTCTATTATTTGTAAAAGGACAAGTTGCTTTTCAATCTCCCTAAAACCCTGGTATAATCTGGCTAAGAGAGAAGAGGAAAGATAAGAAGATGATTAATTCCTGAGACAAACAGGGTATGGAAAGTAAATCATGAAAAATGAGAACTAGCTGGAAGGACAGAACTAGCATGCTGCCAGAGAAGGCTTTGATTTAAGGGTAGAAGCAGGAATTTTTATTCTGGCTTTCCTTAAATACACAAAGGCATGAGATACTGTTGGCCTTACTCTTCTTGTTTGTAAGGTAGTAAGAGGATGTTCTGTAAATACTTAGAAAATAGATGCTGATTTGGCTCAGAGGTCTTTCTTTTGTTGGGTTTTCATAAATCTGCCACCTCTGGTTTTTAAACTAAATAAAACATAATGCTTTATTCATCACATTATTTTATTTAAGATTTGAAAAAAATATCCTAGTAGTAGGATAGAGGTAGAAGCAGTGCTGCAAATAAAGAGAAACAGAAGCAAAAAAGCAAATGAAAGAAAAAAATTGATACATTTTCCTTATGATTTCTATCATTTTACTGATGTAACAATGTATGGTAAAGAGAAAAACAGAATTACATAAAACCTGGAACAACAAATGGTAAGGAGGAAAACAACAAAATCAAAGTTTTTATAAAATTTGGCACTAAAGCTAGATTTAAGCTAAATGTAAGCACTCCAATGCATAAATACTTCTATGGCTAGAAACAAATAACATTAGAAAGTTTCAGTATTTAAGAAAGACAAAAACCTCAAAATCCTATTGAGGAGGTTCTGCTTCTGTATTCAATAGCTTTCAAATCCTGATGGAACTCTGGAGATCACCTGGGCTGGCCAGTCTTACAGTGTGGTCTGTGGACCAGCATCACCTGGAAACTTGTTCAAAGAGCAGGTTCTCACGCCCCACACTAAAATGACTGCGTCCGAAACTCTGAGGGTTGGGCACAACAATCTGTGTTTTAACAAGCCCTTTAAACGATAATATGAAATGATACTACTTTTAAACTTGAAAGTTGGTGACATTTATTTAAATATCCATTAATTCTGAATATTTGGATCAGTCTTATGATGAAAGCAAATTTACATTCCAACCTAAGCAACTGGTGTAATGTAGAAAAAAACAAAACAAAGCAACTGTTTGAAACAGTAATAATGATGTGCTACTTGGTAAGAAATTCATGTTTTATTCTCCTCTTCCCTTTTTTCCTGGGATTGTTCAGAAAGAAACCAACCTTATCAACCAACAAGTGATCCGACCCGACCTCTTTCTTTGCCCAGACTAGCTTTTATTTTAATCTGCAGCAGCGAAGTGTCAGACTTTCTACATGACAATTTTTAAAGTCTAGATTTTATTATGATTAGGTTTATTTTAGTTTACATACTGATGTAACAGTAATTACATTCTTCTTGCCATTAAATATTCTACTTTATGAAACTTTGCGGTGAACTTAAAAACTGTGGGGGACAATCAGTCTTATATTCCTGCTGCTATACTACAACATAGTCCACAGGAATTTGCTGGGAGCTATTTTCTTTTTAGCTTAGAGCTAAACTCTATTTAGACACAATTCTTGACAATCCTTTCCTGTGTTTCCATGCAGTATTTTCTGTCTTGTGATCTGCCTCATGTTTCTCAGTTTCAGCTCCCTGAATCTTCACTGATGCTGGCTGACTCCTGTAAACTCTGCTAAATTCACTTTCCCACAACTCTGAAGGAATAAAGTTAATGTGCTTTGTTTTTGGATTCCTGAAAAACAAAATGTTTATTATCCAGAGATTTTAGTGGTATCTTTGGATATCAAGTCAAGATGCAGTAAGGTATGTATATTACCACAAGCAGCTCTAAATTTAGTGTTTTAGATATAATTCCAACTATACTGAATCAGAGCTTTAAATTATCAGGGGAGCCTCAAGGCAGAATAAACTACTCTACCCTTAATAAAGGATATGTATAATTGTGTAGCAGTAATAACCATAATAAAACTCTTTATTATATAGATTCAATTATAATAAAGTTTACGTCAGACTATGCCCCTTGAATTGTAACTACTCAGTAAACTAACAGGTTTAGAAAGTGATTGTCAACACTAACCCCTATTAGTGATAGGAATTAACAAAAAAGCAAATAAAAGATAGTAAATTTTTTTTTAAGTTTTTAATTTTTTTTTGTGAGACGGAGTCTCACTCTGCCACCTAGGCTGGAGTACAGTGGTGCGATCTTGGCTCACTGCAACCTCTGCCTCCCAGGTCCAAGCAATTCTCCTGCCTCAGCCTTCCAAGTAGCTGGGACTACAGGTGTGTGTGTCACTACGCCCAGCGAATTTTTGTATTTTTAGTAGAGACAGGGTTTCACCATGTTGGCTAGGCTGGTCTTGAACTCCTGACCTCAGGTGATCCACCCACCTCGGTCTCCTAAAGTGCTGGGATTACAGGTGTGAGCGACCCAGCTTGGCCAAGTACATTGTTTTATTGTGCTAACTAAACAACAAAAATGATTAAGATGAGAGAAACAATTAAGTTGGATACTGGAGAAGAAATATAAATAGGCTTCCCAGCTTTATTTCTTATAATTGTGTAGATATATAAGAATATTACTATAAAGAAAATATAAGGTGGTTATTACAATTTATTTTTCTGATCTAACTGGACTCATTACAACAGGTAAAGTACTGTAGATAAGAAGCCAACTTTCTTGCTCTTAGTTGTTCCTATGTGTTTCTGTACATACGTGTACTTTAGTAAATCTATCACATACTTCTAGATAAGTTTTCAAAATTATTACATTAATAATAATAAAAAAGACTGCTTAAAAGTTTTGAATGTCTAACTGTGACTATACACTAACAATATTAAGGATAAGTAATACTCAGTTCTCATTATATGCTACACATTGCTAAACACCTGATATACACTGTTCATCTTCATAACATTCTTATGAGGCAGCTATCCTTGTTACGCACATTATAAAAGAGGAAATTTGAAACTTGGAAAATGTGAAAAAAAAAAAGTCACACAGATAGTAAGTGGTAATCCTGGAACCTGAACATTGTATGTCTTACTACAAAGTCTAGGTATTGCTGGGCATGGTGGCTCATGCCTGTATTCACAGCACTTTGGGAGGCTGAGGCAGGAGGTCTGCTTGAGCACAGGAGTTCACCACCAGACTGGAGTTCAGTACTAGACTGGGCAGCATAGTGAGATCTCATTCTACAAAAATTAAAATTAACAAAATTAGCCAGGCACGTGGTGTTGTGCCTGTAGTCCGTTATTTGGGAGGCTGAGGTAGGAGGATCCCTGGAGACTGTGGCTGCAGTGTGAGCCATCTAGCCTGGGTGACAGAGCGAGGCTCTGTCTCAAGAAAACAAAAATCCCCCTAAACTCTGGCTACTTAACTACTTCTATAAACTGTCCTTAAGTATGCAACTGAACCAAGATGAACATAAGATTCTTTACACATAGCTCTCTAGCTTGAGAGGGCATTTAGTAGGCTCAACAGATAGAAATGACATGTTACTAAACACAAATTTCCACTCACAATTAAACTTGGACCTAAGTCATAAACAGACATGACCATAATTCATAGGTCTATTCCACAAATTCTCCTGAGAATAATCTGTGGTTCTTTTCAGGATTCTCCCATACACAATAAGCCCTCTTATCCTACATTGATAGGGACTAGTAGCGGACTGGGCTTTCTAAAATGTTGCAAATGAGCAAAGAAAAAATTGGTGCACGTATTAAACATTTTTCCTTAAAATATAAATGTATATTTATTAACTAAGATCTTGCTATAAGGCCAAGGCCTTTTTGTTTGAATAAGAGTTCCAATTTTTCTTTCTTGTATAAACTGCACTAAAATGTATAATCTAGTCAATTTTTTCAAAATAAAATACTAGACAACCTAAGTATACACAGAGTTTTAAAATACCTTTACCCAGATTCATTAAAAAAATATTTTTAATTTTTGGGGGTACACAGAAGGTATATACATTTGTGGGGTATATGGGTTATTTTGATACAGGCATATAATGTGTAATAATCACATCAGGGTAAATGGGGTAGCTGCTGCCTCAAGCATTTACCCTCTGTGTTAGAAAGAACCCAATTATGTTCTTGTAGTTATTTTAAAACGTACAATTATTATTGACTAGTCATCCAATTACAACATTTTTTAGCAACTTACTTTTATTGAGTTTTTCCAAAGCTTTTAACATAATTTTCCTATAAACTCGTTTATAAATGCTTTCTGTATTCATATCTTATTAATGTATATGTAATTTAATTATATTATCATAATAACAAGTACAATGGGCATTAACTTAACTGCCTCTCATTAAGCACAGGCTACCACAGGAATAACAGAAGTACCTAAGTGCATTAGAAGGTAGCCTACTGGCCTCTAATCTACATCTTATCCTGAAAACAGTCAGTAGGTGTCACAAATGAAATGAAAATCTTTAATCCTACAAGTGATTAGGGGAAGATCAGTTAAGAAATCTTCTCTTCTAACTGATAGAGTTACCTCACAGTGTGCATGGCATGGTAATATGCAGAATGCAAATGAGAAAATGAGAAAGGTCTGAGAAGTCTAACAACATTTTCATATGCCACCATGCTTCTAAGGCACTAATTATCAATATTTAGATTTGGAAATAAAGCAGAGTATGAAATCCTGCCAGTTTCTTATGGTGACTAATGAGAGCCAGTGCCCATAACTGAAAGGACCATGATGGAGTAAGAAATTAAAGCATGAGTAGATTTCCATAAAGAAATCATTTCTACTTTGTCACATTTCAGTCTCTACACTATATAATTTTTGTGACATTTTACTAGCTAGTTTCTCAATAATAAATGATTTGGGAAGTAAAGTGTCAAAAGCAGTAAGAGAAACATAAAACTATTTTGGACAGATGAACCTTGATAAAAAATCTATTTTCAAAATCCAAGGCATAATCTGGAAAAATTATATAATTAGAATTAAAGTCAAATTAAAATTAAGTTAGAAGTAGAAGAGATAGCTCATAGTTCAATATCACATTGTATAAATAAATGAAATATTGTTGAAAATGTCTAAGTAGACTAGATAATAACATATCTACAAAAATGATTCATTAAAGCAATGATTTATCCCCAGAATGGATAAGTATAGAAAATATTAGATATTTATTTAGTACAATAAGAAGAATTCCACAAGACAACAGTGAATATCCAGTGGCAATAACAAGAAAAAACAGCAAATTTTAATTGCAGTGTTGGCAAGCTAAATCTGTCCTTTCTTTGTTACTTAAAAATGAGAAACTGGGCCGGGCGTGGTGGCTCACGTCTGTAATCCTAGCACTTTGGGAGGCTGAGGCGGGCGGATCACGAGGTCTAGAGATCGAGACCATTCTGGCCAACATGGTGAAACCACATCTCTACTAAAAATACAAAAATTAGCTGGGCATGGTGGCGCGGGCCTGTAGTCCCAGCTACTCGGGAGGCTGAGGCAGGAGAATTGCTTGAACCCAGGAGGCGGAGGTTGCAGTGAGCCGAGATCTCGCCACTGCACTCCAGCCTGGCGCCTAGCAATGGAGCGAGACTCTGTCTCAATCAATCAATCAACCAATCAATCAATGAGAAATTGAGTCATAACAGAAGTATGTCCCTAGCCTCAGGCTTAGGTAAGCAGCACCTTATATACCAGACCTTTTCCGTCATAACTTTTCAGTAATAAGCTTTAAAAACAGGTCAAAATTGGCATGAAGACAGCTGTTTCTTTCTTTTCTAGGCACTATAATATTGTCAGAGTCCTAAGAATCAGTGGGGGGCGGGGAGGTGGGAAGAGCATGACTCATGTGTCATACTTCTAGCCTCAGTTGAAAGTGTTTACCATAACAAGTCAGATCAATAAATAAAACAGTGAGTCACAAATTTTCAAGATCTCACTTCAATAAAACCTTAGTGAGTCAGGCATGGTGGCTCATGTTTGTAATCCCTGCACTTTGGGAGGCCAAGGCAGGCAGATCACCTGAGGTCAGGAATTCGAGACCAGCCTGGCCAACACAGTGAAACGCCATCTCTACCAAAAAAAGAAAAAAATTAGCCGGGTATGGTGGCGTAGTTCCAGCTACTTGGGAGGCTGAGGCACAAGAATCGCTTGAGCCCAGGAGGTGAAGGTTGCAGTGAGCTGAGATCACACCACTGCACTCCAGCCTGGGAAACAGGAGAGTTCATTTAAAAAAAACCAAAAAAACAAACAAAAAAAAACTTTAGTGAGTAATGGCTCTTAACATAGCAGTGTTATCTGCTTTGGCCTGCTTAGCTAAAGGCATTCAAGTTAAGAATATTATTGAAGCTCTAGGTAAGTGCAAGATGTTTTATTGATTCATTCAGTAAATATTTATTGAATATCTATTACATGCCAGGTATTTTGCTAAAGACTGAGGATATAATAATAAAAAGGATAAATACTATTTCTGCCTTTTAGGGAGCTAAGACATAAACTACAGAAATACTAAATAATAATAATAGCAATAATTGAGTATTTATTGTGATCCAAAACTGTTCAAAGTTGTTCACACATTCAATCCTCATAAATAACCCTAGGAAGTAGTAGGTACTATTATTACCTGCTTTTTGCAGATGAGGAAACTGAGGGAAAGAGAGGTTAAGTTACTTGCCCAAGGACACAGAAGTAAGGCATGTCAGTTAGAATTCAAATCCAGGCAGTCTGGCTCCAGAGTACACAACTATGTTAAATAAGTTTATACTATATTATATTGCTAACTAATTTAAAACTTAAATTTGTAATAAATGCTAAGATGAAAAAGCCTGCTGTGTACTGAATGAATAACTTTACCACAATTATATCTAAGATTCTCATAATATCATAACAATGTGACAATATATTTATCATACTTTTTTGGTAAAGGGTCCTTTTAAATAAAACAAGGAAGGAAAAACTACATACTTATCAAGTGTTTTGGATTGAATATGAAACTAGTTCCCACCAGAAGTAATATAAATTCACACTGAAATACTTTGAACATTAATGGTTACAATATTACTGTTATCAAGAGAGGACACCACCAGTACCCATTTGACAGCAAGATGTTTTCTAAATCTAGGCATGTTTTTATTGTTATATAAATTTAAGCCCTCTGATTCTAATTTTAACTACTCTCCACTCACTTAAAAAACTCAGCCTACCTAATAAAAGTAAAAAACAGCTTCCCTTCTCAACAAAAAAAGAAATGGAAAGTACAGAGAACATTAAACTAGAGAAAGGTACAGAGAGATCTATAGGATCTCACAGTTGCTATTAAGTGACAGCATCATCATCTATTATTATTACTGGACACTTACTATGTGCTAGAAGCTGTTGTAAGCATTTTACAGGTAAAAATTCATTAAATCCTTACAAACCCCCTAAGGGAGCTGTTATACTCATTTCACAGATGAGGAAACTGAAGCACAGAGAGGTTACACAACTTGACCAATGTCACACAGCTAGTAAGTACAGAATCTGAACTAATATTGCAGGAGATAAGGTAAAACAGTTAACTGTTTTAGGCATCCCTTCAGCTATCTTAATGAGAAATGTACTGGAGTAAGGATGTTCAATGGAAAAAGAGTAACATTTTATTTTTAAAAATCTTAATGAGTCCTATATATCAGTGGTCCCCAACCTTTTTGGGACCAGAGACCCATTTTGTGGAAGACAGTTTTCACTGGGGGTGGGGATGGTTTTGGGATGAAACTGTTCCACCACAGATCATCAGGCATTAGCTTTTAATAAGGGGCAAGCAACCTAGATCCCTCAGATGTGCAGTTCACAATACGGCTCATGTGCCTGTGAGAATCTAGTGCCTCTGCTGATCTGACAGAAGGCAGAGCTCAGGCGGTAATGCTTGCTTGCCTGCAGGCTCACCTCCTGCTGTGTGGCCCAGTTCCTAATAGGCCAGGGACTGATACTGGTCTGCAGCCTGAGGGTTGGGGCTCCCTGCTATTTGTGACTATATATCATAGATACCAAAAAGCAATTAAACTCTAAGAAGTGTATTTGGCTGTATGTTTTTCATTAGATGCTTCCTTCTCCCACCAGTTTTATGTAGCCTCTTTCTTTCTTTCTTCTCTTTGATGAAATGGAATACAAATACTCGCCAAATGCAGACCACTGCAGCTAAGAGTCTGGACTACAGTTAAGGAAAGCAAAAAGCAGAATCATATGCCAAGAAAATAATGATCCTATATAGTCTCTCAAACGGTTCCGAACCTCAGCTTCCAGTAAAAGTTATACCATCTTGGTTCCTTCAATATCTTTCATACTGCTCCTTATTCATCTCATCTGTTTTTTAACATGGGGTTTTCTCTTTTGGTCCTTTAAGTGGATATTTCTTAAGGTTTACTTCTTGACCCCCGAGAACAGATACTGAAGTTAGAGAGAAAAAGTTGGAACCCTGATCTCCTAGGTCTAAATTCTTCATGGTTAGCCTGATTAGGTCTTGTTTTCTTCATAAATTAGATTAGGGCCATAAAAATTCAAAGTGCTAACGAAAAGACAAATTCCTGGTAAATGCTTATGAAATACTTACTTTCTACCTTTTCTATTTGTTCGATTCTCATTCTAAAGAGATTTTACCTGCTCCTACAATTTTAACTATACTCTCTATGGGTATAACTTCCAAATTTACAGCTTAAAACCTTACTTATTCTCAAAGTGCTGAAAACACATTTCCCCTCTTATATCCTCCTATCACCTTGAACCCAATGTGTTGCAATCTCTTAAAATCAGCTATCTGTTTTAGCTCTTTTCATATTAGCAAAGCCATCATTTTTCTTCTTAAAATCTTATAATCATCTTTAGGAGATCTTTCATATTCCTGTATTCTATAACTGACCAGTCACCAATTTGCTTATTCTTCCAAAATCTTTTTCTCTTTATACATTTTCCACTGCTACCATGTTAGCTTACTGCTACCCAAAAGGCTTCCTCAATTTGGTCCCAGTTTTCTCTTCCAGAGCATCCTTTCATGAATTCTCTGTTCTAGATAAACTGATATATTTACCATTTGAATGCATTCTGTATACTCTTGCTTCTAAGATTTTACTTAAGTCACTTTATCATTTTACTTTCTAATCGACACAATAAACAATCTTTTTTCCCCTTTAAAAAACACACTCATGTTTAAGATATTACAGCAAAGTATAATTTATCTGGGGAATCTGAGTAAATTATGTTTCCATAATCTTCTGTTTTTATTTTTTGGGTTTTTGTTTTGTTTCTTTTTTGAGATAAGAGTCTGACTCTGTCACCCAGGCTGGAGAATAGTGATGCGATCTCGGCTCACTATAACCTCTGCCACCGCTGTTTCAAGTGATTCTTGTGCCTCAGCCACCCAGGTAGCTGGGATTACAGGCATGTGCCACCACGCTCAGCTAATTTTTGTATTTTTAGTAGAGACAGGGTTTCACCATGTTGGCTAGGCTGTTCTCAAACTCCTTCTTTGAGAAGCCACCTGTCTTGGCTTCTTAAAAGGCTGGGATTACAGGCATGAGCTACTACACCCAGCCATGTTTTCATAATCTTCTGGAATGCTAAGATGACTTCTGTCATATTTTATTTTGTGCAGTTAACCACTCTTCTTTCCTTCTAAATGACATAACTTTCTTTGGTCAGTTATTTCCTAAAGCATGCTCCTTGGAACACTTACTCGTTCCACATGATTTTGCAGGGGCATGTAAGAAAAATAAAGGGTCTGTTGTCAAGTTTTAGAGATGCTAGATTAAACAATTAAAAAGGTCCTTTTATTGTAGGACTTCCCAGGCTTTAAAATGCTAAACCATTTCTCTATCATCATTCTTCTCTAGTTCTGACATGAAGATATTCCTTTCTCATCCCACTATGGCTTAACTCAGCTTCAAACCACTACTCACTCTTTAAACTGAGTAAGCCTTCCAGATTCAATCAGATTGATTTTTTTCATCCTTGCCTGTTGATTCTCAATCACTTTCTCCAGGGAAATATGGAGAGATGAAGTCTCACTCTGTTGCCCAGGCTAGAGTGCAGTGGTTGATCACAGCTCACCACATTCTCAAACTCCTTGGCTCAAGCAATCCTCCTGCCTCAGCCTCCCAAATAGCTGGGACTACAGGTGTAGGTATGTCACCACACCCAGCTAATTAGGATTTCTATCTTTAAAACCATACCCAGGCCCAATGATCTAAGCAGTATGTCTTCAACTGGGAAATGCATATAGGTGAGAATATTATATTGGGGTATGCAAATTTATAAGAGAAAATGTGGTATATTTTCCTGAAGAGTGAGTTTTACTTAAAGGTTTTTTGGGAAACATTTTTATTATAAAAATAAAAATACATGTAGAATGTACAGTGTTTTAAAGAAATATAAGACTTGCAAGAAATTTCTAGGTTTCCTTCAGAATACCACTTCAGGCTACATCCCAGACCCCTTTGGTAAGCATTCAAATGCCTCTGCCCTAAAGGAACTCCCATAGAAAAGTCCAAAAGCACTAATGTAGGCCAATGGAGAGGAATGGGAGAAAGTAAGTATCAAGGACTCAGAGAATGCTTTCTCTGTGTCAAGTACTATACTAGATGCTTTATCTATATATTTTTCTTAATGCCTAAAATGACACTACAAAAGTGCACTACTTCATTAATCTTATAGACTCTTATAGAAACCTCACAGAAGTTAACCTGTCCTAAGCTGCGAAGTTTACAGTGGTAAAAATATTTTCTTATATAATGTTGGAGTGATAAAGAACACACATTTAACACTGAAGTATTATGGTTAATTCCCATGAGAAAAATAGCAAGGATAACTAAAAATGGCCCTTTTAAACTTTATCACCAATATGAGTCCTTCAGTCTTAATGTAGTCTCTAACAGAAATGAGGTACCTATTTTCTAGTAAAAGCTTATTACTGATACTAACAAATTCCCAGATAGTCAGAAGTGTTATTAGGATAACATGTTTAAGTTTCAGTTAATGAAAACCAGGGGAAAAAACTTAAGACTTCACATTTGTAATTGTTATATACTATTCACTAGCATATTTTCTCCCAAAGAAAAGCAATGTCTACTATTAACTAGGATTTTACCCAGTTGTATGTTATCTGAACAATAGTGAATTTTTTTTTTTTTTTTTTTTGAGACAGAGTCTCATACTGTCACGCGGGTTACAGTGCAGTGAAGCAATCGTGGCTCACTGTAGCCTTAACTTCCCAGCCTCAGGTGATTCTCCTACCAAACCTCCCAAGCTGGGACCAGAAGTGTGTACCACCATGCCTGGCTAATTTTTTGTATTTTTTGTAAAGGAAGGGTTTCACCATGTTGCCCAGGCTAGTCTCAAACTCCTAAGCTCAAGCAATCCATCCACATCAGCCTCCCAAAGTGGTGGGATTACAGACATGAGTCACCACACCTGGCCTTCAAAAGACTTTTTAAAGAATTTCAGAAAGTAAGACTGAAGATGTCAAACTAGTTTGAAATTGAGGGGCTAAATGATTATCCGAAGCATGTCTTATTTTTTTTTCATAGAACACTGCCAGTTAAATCTGCAACTTGAATCTTTACATGCTAAAATAAATCGGATGGCCTTTACTTTAAGAAAACTTAACATATATACAGATTCACCAAATCAGCATAATAGGGATTATTATAAAAGGACTTATTGAAGAATCTTTTAAAATTAGGGAGCTCTATAGTAGAGTTTACATTAGCCAGTTTACAAACAAACAATAGGTTAATATGCAATCTTTAAGGAATATATGTTAAGTAAAACCCCAAACATTAAAAAGAAATACTAAAGGATATGGCCAAGAAAGATTACTTGAAAATAAATAAATCTGCTAATAAAAATACCAACCTCATTAAAAAGTACCTAAGTCAGTCTTTGTTATTTTTTTTTAATGAGACAGAGTCTCACTCTGTTGCTCAGGGTGTCACTATGTCACTCAGTCTGGAGTGCAGTGGCACGATCACGGATGGCTGCAGCCTCAACCTCCCAGGGTTAGGTGATCCTCCTGCCTCAGCCTCCCAAGTGTCTGGGACCACAGGCATGCAGTCATGCCTGGTTAATTTTTAAAAAAAATGATTTGTAGAGATGGGGGTCTCCCTATTTGCCCAGGCTAGTCTGGAACTCCTGGCCTCAAGGGATCTTCCCATCTCAGCCTCACAAAGTGCTGAGATTACAGGCATGAGCCATGGCACCTGGCCTCTTTGCTACTGTTAATAAAAATTATAGTTGCAGAGATAATGGAATATAAAATCTTTTGTTTTCTATATATACATCTGTGAGGATAGTCATAAAGAAGCATTAACTCGTAATGTACACAATTATTAAGTACATGTAAATTTAAAAATTCATATTTTATTTACTTGCAGAGCAATAGTTAAAATGTGAATATTTAATTTATTTAATCTGTTATAGATGATAGAAGCAAAATCTTTTTATTAACATATATAACCATGCATATAAATGATTAATCCTTTCATTATCCCTTAACATATTAATTCTCCCTATTTAAAGGCTTTCTAAACACTGGGCAAAGTCACTTGTATAAATATACAGGCAAAGTCTCAAAAAATGGAAGGAGTAGAAACTGAATGGTATAATGACAAAATAGCAAAAATTCTCTTTTGCTAATTTTATAAATTAAAAGAACCTAGTCATATCACTGAAGTACATATTTTCCAAATAATGTGCATTTCAGAAGAGCAACTCAGAGTAGGAGCCACGGCTCATACCTATAACCCTAGCACTTGGGGAGACCAACGTGGGAGGACTGCTTGAGCCCAGGAGTTTGAGATCAGCCTGGGCAACATGAGACTCCAACTCTACAACAATTTTTTTAAAAAAAATTAGTTGAATATGGTGGCACATGCCTGTAGTCCCAGCTACTCAAGAGGGTGAGGGAGGAGGATGGCTTGAGCCTGAAAGGTCGAGGCTGCAGAGAGCCATGATTGCGCCACTGCACTCCAGCCTGGGCAACATAGTGAAACCCTGTCTCAATCAATCAATAAGTCAATAAGAGCAACTCAGGAAGACAAGTAATTGAAAGAATAAGACTAAATGAAACTATCTTTTTCTTTTTTGAAGTGGCTGAAGAGCACTATAAATATTTTAATTTTGAAAAACCAAGTTCCTACTTTCAAAACATTCTAAGTTACCATGGTTAGTGGAGGAACCGAGAAGAGAAAATAATTAAAAGCCAGAAAACAAATAGAGTCTTCTGAGAAAATTCAGTATATAAAATCAATATATCTTAAGTTGATAATTACCAAATTATTTAAAAATACAAGCAAAAAAGGTGAATGTCTAATTTAGCCTAAACTCAACTGGGAAAACTGACAATAAATATCATAACTTGTAAATTGTGTTAAATTAAAAAAAATTCTTAAACAAGAACATCCAATTGTAAACACTCCAGTTGATGAAATAACAAGAAAGATTTTTATGTATTAGGAAAGCTTGTTTATAAAATTCCAGATTTCCATATTGTTATTTTTTTTAAGGTATTTTATTTATAAGGATGTTGCAAAAGGAAGTAGAGGTCTATTCTGGAATCGCAATCTAACGATAGAGACAACCTAACCTTCACATTTACATTGAAAAATTGAGCTTTTAACAGCCTTCTCTGCAACATGCATATTCTTTTTAAAATATAAAACTATTTCAAAAGGTTCATATATGCATATAAATATATAAAGCAAAAGAACACACAATTAAAAATTAAATAAATGTGCCAAAAGACAGTTTCTTAATGGCTTCCTTGAAAACTAAGTGTCAAATTATCTTAGGCTGTGCTTCTTTTTCTACAAAGAACAAAGTAGACCTTATAGCTCAGAAATCTATGTAACAAGTACTCTACTCATCATACTCACAGGTTTTAGTTTTTCTTCCTCACTAGTCAATACCACAGAGTCTTTTCCCCTAGAAAATCTGAAAGGCTTCTTATTCACTGGTCATGTTGTTATCAGACCCGACACATCAGGAATGACCCACACTTTAATCTCCAGCCAGCTCTTTACGATGCCCAGAACTTACAGTGCATTACAGGTGATACTTCTTATAGCAGTTGTTGATTACGGTCCCAAAGCACAAGAGATGCTCCCAGAGGGGTTTAGAACCCCTAACAACATCACCTGCTTCTTTCTGTATCCAGAGAAGCACTGTGGTATTCTGTTTTGAACAACTAATGACTTCAGGAGATTATACAGACGAGTTCTTTTCATTAGATTGCTTGACATTAGCTTATTCTTTCAGAATACTGCAGCAAATATAGGTTGTATGATTCCATTAGGAAAAAAGAAATATTTTTACACAATTTTTCTCTGTGGCGCAGTTTAGTTTACCCTTCTGTGAGAGCAAATTACTGGAAGAATTGGTTCTTAGTTTTCTAATGGCGCAGCGTTAACAGAGTGAATGATTCACGGATGTTCTTCTTAACATTCAGGAGTAACAAGGAAGGCTAGCAGTGCAGCCCAGGTCCAGAGCTGATGAATGGTGCAGTGCTGCTGTTGTCATAGCAACCAAGAGGAAAAAAAGCAGCACCATATAAGGATCTGTGACATGGATTCCGGGAACAATTTATATTAAAAAGCTGTAAGCTCCTCATGCCTTAAAGCTGTAAACTCCTCTCTTGCTGTTTCCTTCTCATGTTTTACTCTTCTGAATTTTTGAATCAGAGCTGTGTGAATGTACACTGCAAAACAGTTACTTAGTAGACATCAACAAAAAAAAATGCAATTGAGGTAATTTAAAAGGGTAATGAT
Source organism: Cacajao melanocephalus (assembly GCA_963573385.1). NCBI lineage: Eukaryota > Metazoa > Chordata > Mammalia > Primates > Pitheciidae > Cacajao > Cacajao melanocephalus. The sequence goes on from CAUYLG010026909.1 coordinate 26,530, forward strand.
ACTTTAGCAAGCTAATCCAGGTCTGCAGTAGCTCCATAATGTATTGTTAAGTGTTAAAATTATACAGTGATTTTGTTGCAATGTAAGGAACTGTCTAGAGTTTGAGGCAGTAGAAAATCTATTTTTACATACTTAGAGATATTTAAACCCTAATTAAATGCCTTTCATTCAGATGGTATGCATCAGATATACCCAAACCGTAGCACTATCAACTGACTGACTGACTTAGAAAGTAGCAATGACACCAATTTCAAAGAGAGGCATACTATCACCTGTATTCCTTCTAGATAAAGAAAGTTTCAAAAGACACTAACTTAACTAAAAATCCTTATAATCTTCATTCATGAACAAGAAAACTTCTCCATCAATCACTTGTAAGACAGGGTTACTGGCCCACCCATGTTTCTAATAGCCTCTCCCTAACTGGACCTGGACAATCTTTTTCTTGTCAGTTTCTCCTCACCTCTCAGGAATCAGGAAGAGTTATTTCCCTTCCATGGGATAGCAGGATAGCTTCCAAAAGGAATCACAGGAGAAGTGGGAGCTAGGGAGACCACCAATGAATAGACTGTTGTAATGGTACTCTCTCTACAGTCTTTTGGACATGGCTCTGAGATGACTGGTGCAGAAAAAATATCTTTCATTAGATTTATTAAGCATGGGCCACTGATGTTATGATATTTCATCTATTAGATAGGGCAATTCTGTATGTAATTGTTCTATATCATATCTGTGTGTTACTTTTCCATCACCATTTATTTAATGAAATGTTTAGATATGATACAAAACAAAATATTAGATATATTTACTTATTACACTGTTCTCTTATATGGGCAACATTGCCATTATAACAGTAATTCTGGAACAGTTATGTATTTGTTGGTCATATATTTATGATGCATTTATCTCTATAAATGAAGAACCTCAGTAAAATGTGACTAAAAAGAACTGCAATGTAGTGGGACGGACATGCATTCGACTAGTCTTCTGACTGTAGTTGGACTAACAGCTTCGCTACTTTTAAATATAGCCCTGAATAAGTCATCTAATTACTCTGACCCACTGATTCATCTCGGCAAAGTATTTCCTAACTTCTTCCTAAAGCTACCGTGGGAATAGAATAAAATAAAATAATATGATGCAAAGGCTTGAAATTCTAAAAATCTATACTATCTTATTTAATAGTATCTAATTAAGTGAAACAGGAAAGATAAAAAGGAAAAATGGAATTTCAATAGAACTCCATAGACACAGAAAATGTCCTAAAAGGGTAAATATTTCTCCAGGCTAGGTTTTACATCTGACTGGATATTGTGTCCCATCACACTGCACATACTTGTCACAAGTAGCTATTTCTTTTTAGAATTATAGTAGACACAGATACTGTGGACTAGTGTTCAAGGATTATTTAATATAACAATGTACAAGTAATTCTACTGCCTCAACATGACTTATAAATGTCTTTAGAAAATAGTAACTTGGTAATAAAGAAGTATAAGCAGTTTCTATGGAATGGTAATACCAAAGAGCATGCAAAGTGATAAACTTGTTTAAAATAATCTATTACTTTTTATCCTATCCGACTAGAAAACTATAGGGTAAACTCAAAAATGAGCTCTTATGTTTGACTTGAAAATTCCATGGAGAGCATATCTCATTCTCTTTCCTGGACAGTCTAATCTCCTCTGTCTAGTAAGTTTTTAAAATCAAATATTGTCTTGCCCCAGTTGTTATTTTTGAGGGAAATTCTCTTTAGTTGTGACTTTTTAGAATACTGATTATTCAATATCTGAGGTAAAAAGAGCAAGTTTCTCTCCCACCTCCCCACTCATCAAGTCTTGTTGAGCAGATCTTTTCATTAGAGGGATACCAGAAAAGTTCTGCAAAAAAAGGAAAACCTGGACAATAAATAATTTGTTCACTGACTTTCATGTTAATGTTACCCATGCTCCATAGGAGCTAACTGGGATGAGGACATGGTTAAAATACTTTAAAAGACAAAGTACACAGGTTTGGTTTTGTCTGAAACATTGGATTAAACTTAAGGGTGGAGAGAGATTTAAGGAGTTAAGCTATTCCCCTTGGTTACTAATTTTTAACTCCTTTATGATTAATTTAGGTAAGTCATGCTAAAACTTACACAATTTTATATTCTTTTTTATTTTTATTCCTTTTCCAGTCTTCTCATATTAAAAGCTTTTTCTAAAGAGTAATCATCAGTACTAAACTCTATGGTGGTTAAAGGTAGGATAATATTTATGAAGAGATGTACATATGAAACCTCTGTTCTCACAGGAGTAAGAAAGTAACCATCGCACCAGTTATAGCAATTCAAGCTTTGGCCAAATCTCTACATGGGGTTGTGTCTTTCCTAGCAATGGCTACTGCTCCAGATCAGGACTTCAAGCTGCAACAGTGGGGTAATGACTGACAGAAGAAAAAGAAATATATTCGTAAAAATAATATGTGATCTCTACACATTAGCCAATTACTTCATCTGGGGGGTCAAACAAAAAAAAAGAGTAAAGAGCAAAACAGCTACAACTCTAAAGGATAAACTGGCAGGGTTGGATATATCGAGAAGCAGTTTTTCTGTTTAATGACGGTCATAAATGATATTTAATGGATTTCTGAGGATAATTTTCTTTATACTCAGTTTTTATTTTATATGTTGACTTTACTACCTAAACCCTGAATAAAATTTTCCCAAATGTGTGATGCTACCTCTAAACGACAACTGTAACATTTGAAAAAGGTCATGAGCTGGCAGGTGGTTCTTTCAGAATGTTTTTATTGATAAGCAGACCATAAAAGGGCATATTGAGCCATAAGATACACATATCAAATCTCCTTTCTCTCATTTTACTTACTTCATTAAACTAATATGAAGTTATAAAATTTACTGAATTATACAGATGTATATGTATTAAAAAATCATTTTCAGAAATCAGAAACATAAACAATCAGAAATGGGGAAAACAAAGATGTTCAACCAACTCTGGTATAACTCAAAACACTGCTCATTGTGCTATCTAAACAAAGTCATCAAATAGATCGTTAATACCACACAGACAATTCTAAAATGACCATATTTCTTGGCTGGGCACAGTGGCTCACACCTATAATCCTAGCACTTTGGGAAACTGAGGTGAGAGGGCTGCTTGAGCCCAGGAGTTTGAGACCAGCCTGGGCAACATGGTAAGACTCCATCTCTACAAAATAATGAAAAAAATCAGCCAGGTATGGTGGTGCATGCTTGTAGTCCCAGCTACTCAGGAGGCTGAGGTGGGAAGATCACTTGACCCCAGGAGGTTGAGGCCACAGTGAGCAGTGATCATGCCACTGCACCCCAGCCTGGGTGACAAAGCAGGACTCTCTTTAAAAAATGAGTAAAATGAAATCACCATATTTCTTAACTTTTGAAATTCTGCCAATGACATGAATGACTGATGGACAATGTAAGGATGTGTATTTACAATTAAGAAAGGCCAGCTGCACTGAAAATGTCCTCTGGAACACTCTGCCTCTGGTGTTTAAAATCCTCCTCTGAGAGGGAGTTATTCTGTCATGCCATGTGTTTCCTACTCTTATGGGCTGAATGTCAACTTGGGTGCATAATTTTCTATAATGAGAATAAATACGTGGCTTAGTATTATAAAAATTTCTGACATTATAATGTGAACATATATTCTGTTCTAAACTTTACATTATCCTATACTATAATTTATTTCCTGTTGAGAGAGTTACTAATGATTTCTTTTGAATTGTGGATATTTGACTTTTGTGATGCTTTGTAACTGAAAAGTATTCCTTGTGGACAAAATTGTTTAGCCCTTAAATTTCACATTTGACATTTCTAAACTGCTCACATTCCATAGCAGGCAGGAAGTTAAGAAAGTAGGGAAGGACAAGGTTAATTAAGGAAAAAAAAAACTGACTTCCTAGGAACTATGGCACAAATCATGGTGAGTTTTCTTGGGAAGGTCACAGAAGAAGGATGGACAATGAAGAACTTTTTTTCCTGTAATCTTGATGGTATTTTCCATGTTTAAAACCGATATCCAATTCTTGGAACCACAACACAGTAGCTAAAAAGGATAATGATCAAGTGACAACTTTTTCACATGTTAGGATTCTTTTTATTATTTCCCCTTGTTTGTTACAAGCAGCGCTTGGCACAAAAGGAAACTCTACACACATTTCTGTATTCCTCTCAGCCTTAAGGTGTTATTATCGTCACTTTACATATGAAGAAACAGAAACTCAAAAAGAACTAATCCGCACAGAATTTACAAATGAATATGTAGAATTCTAATGGGATTCTTCGTCCAACTAGGTTCTTGACCAGTGTGATCCTATCAGTTCTTTTGGGCCTAGAGTTCTGAACCTTAACCCTGCCACATTACAGACATTCCATAAAGATCTGCTGAAAACAAACATTACCTAACACTGTGTCCTCATTGTTAGACATTTTTCTTGGTGCTATTTGTCCTCCCTGAAACTTTGCCTACTGCCTACTCCTAGATTCTCTTGGATTAACAGGTTCTACCTACTTCCTGTGACATCCAACAATTACCCTACTGCTGATCCACCCTAATGTTTAGGGTCTGTTTAGGCATCTACTTCATGAGTGCTACCACACTGTATCTTACTAACTTGCCTTCTCCAACACAGGTCCTAGGTGTCCTTGGTTTGACTCTTCATTGCCCAACAGCACTAAAAGGAATGCTGGACAGTCAATTCAACACTCCAGATTTAGGCAAACATTTCTTTAAAGATATAGAGAAAAGAAGCTATGAGCCAATGGTCAGTAATTTTAAAAGAGAATATGGTTTGAGGGTATAGATTAAAAATAAAAAGCAATTTACACAATCACAAACATATGGAAGCATCTAAAGAAATAAACATTGCCATACCAGAATTTTTTGATAAAGACAGACTGTACCCAAAGAAGAAATATACAAAGAGAGAAGGAAATTATCAAAGACAAAGAGTAGAAAACCATCTAATTATACTGTCCAGGAAGAACAGAGCCCCAGCTGGGAAGAGCTATGTTTTTAATATAGTAAAAATGGTTGCTGGGATTTTTTTTTTGAGATGGAGTTTTGTTCTTGTTGCCCAGGCTGGAGTGCAATGGCACGATCTCAGCTCACTACAACCTCCGCCTCCCAGGTTCAAGTGATTCTCCTGCCTCAGCCTCCCCAGTAGCTAGGATTACAGGTGCCCGCCACCACATCCAGCTAACTTTTTTGTATTTTTAGTAGAGATGGGGTTTCACTATGTTGGCCAGGTTGGTCTTGAACTCCTGACCTCAGGTGATACGCTCACCTCAGCTTCCCAAAGTGCTGGGATTACAGGTGTGAGTCACTGAGCCTGGCCCAGCTGGGATATTTTTAGAACTAAAAAATGGACAAGGAAAGGACAGATCCACTGCATGGGAAAGATAATCATGTAGTGATTGTATCACAAGCTTTCATTTATGAATTACCTTCAACGAGCTAAACTCTTTACTAAGGTCTTGACATACAACTTATTTAATTAATTAATTTTGGGGAGGAGACAGAGTCTCACTGTTGCCCGGGCTATAGTTCAGTGGTGCTATCTCAGCTCACTGCAACCTCCGCCTCCCAGGTTGAAGTGATTCTCCTGCCTCAGCCTCCTGAGTAGCTGGGATTACAGGTGTGTTCCACCACACTCAGCTAATTTTTTGCATTTTTAGTACAAACAGAGTTTTGCCATGTTGCCCAGGCTACTGTCAAACTCCTGAGCTCAGGCAATCCTCCCACCTTGGCCTCCCAAAGTGCTGGGATTACAGGTGTGAGCCACCACTCCCAGCCATAATATCTTATTTAATCCACACATTACTCTGTGATGCAGAAATACCAATAATATAATACAGGTAAGAAAACATAGAGTAGTCAAGCGACATGGCCAAGGTCATACAGCTAATAAGTAGCAGAGTCAGGGTTTGAAGTATATCTAACTCCAAAGTTTGCCATACTTAACAATATCCTGCTCTAAGTAAGAGACAGAACAATCCATTACTCAACCTTGGTGCTACAGTTTGAATGTGTCCTCCAAAATTCAGGTATTGAAATTTAATAGCCAATATGACAGCAGGCAGGACCTTTAAGAGGTAGTTAAGCCATATAAAGGCTCCTCCCTTTGTGGCTGGGATTAAGACCTTATAAAAGAGGCTACAGAATTAGGTTCTCTAGCACTTCCATCTTTCCTCAGGCTTGGACACAACGTCCCTTCCTCCTTGAGGATAAAGCAACAAGGTGTTATCTTGGAAGCAGACAGTAGCCCTCACCAGACAACCAAACCTGCTGGGTTTGACTTCCCAGCCACCAGAACTGTGAGAAAATAAATTTCTGTTCTTTATAAATTACCCAGTCTCAGGTATTTTCTTATAGCAACACAAACAAATTGAGACAACTCTCAATTTTGCTTTAATGTCTCCCTTAAGGAAAATTATATTTAAACTAATAAACATCGTTAAGAGGTCACTAAAGACCAAGTTTTGAAGACAATGAGTTAAAAATACAAATAATGAGTTAAAAATACATATAATCAAAATCCAGGCCTACACAATCTACCTTTCCAAATTCGAAAAGGACATGAAGACATGAACATCAAAGTACCAATAATCGTTTTTATAAAACCATGCAGGAAATTCATAGAACTACAGGACTAAAGGATGCCACAATGTAGATACTAGGAGTATCTATTAAATTTTTCAAAAGAAAAATGCTCACTAGAGTTGATAAGGTGTCACAAGGAAGAGTAATTTCAAAGTAATCTGGTGGCCATTTTGATATGTTTACTAGAGCAGAAGATGACGAAGATAACACAGTTGTACTACCATCTTGATATTAGACAGGCTGTAAATAAAGTCTGTTAAGCTAGAGAAAAGAAGACACGATGGCTGCTTTCCAGGATATAAAAGACTGCTATGTGAAAGAAGAGGTTAATTTATGTCACATAGTTTTAAAAGGCAGAACTAGGACTAATGGGTAGGAGCAATAGAGGACGGCATTTCCATCCACGTAAATTAGAGAACTGACAGTTAAAACTCCCGAACAAAGGAAGAGGCTATGTTAAAAAGTAGAAAGCTCACCATCATTGAAAGTGTTCACAGAGACTGTTGACTATCCACTAAGTTTGCTATGAAGATTAAATTTGCTCAAATATGTATTTAATACTTTGTAGAACAGAGTAACAACTCAAAAAATATCTTTAATTACTATTACTATTATTATAATTATCATTATTACTTGTAAGTTTACTTAAAACTTGCCTGTAAAATCATCCAGGTCTGCTGACTCTTGGGAATCTTTGATTTCTACGGTTACTAGGCTATTCTAATCATAATTTTAAGTTTTCTTGAGTCAAATTTACAGGGTGTTTTCTTCCATTTCATTCAAGGTTTTTGTGTGTGTGTGTGTTGTTTTGCTATAAAGTTGTATGCTGTATTCCATTATGATAAAAAGATTACTATTAGTGACTAATTAATTTCTTGTTCTGTATGTTCTGTATGTTACTTATCTTTTTTCTTTCCCTCTCTTTTTCATTTTGATCATTTCTATCAAAGATTCTTCTACTCTCTCAGTCTTTTCAAAGAAAGTATGGCTTCACTGATCAAGTACTAGTTTTTTGCTTACTCATTTTCATTTTTAACTTTACTGATTACTTCCTTTATCTTTACTATGTCTTTCTCGGTCTCCTTGAGTTATTAGTTCATTTATTCTCAGTACTTCTCATTTTCTAATAAAAGTATTCAAAGTATTCAATGACTTTTCCATATAGTACCATTCTGGCTACATTTCATAAGTTTTAATACATAATGCATGTTAATTTCCAACTTTTTTTTTCAATTTTTGTTTCTATTTTAACCCAAAAGTTATTTGAAAATTCTTTAAAATTTTAGAAGTAAAAACTGAATTTCTCCCTATCCTTTTTGTTGTTAGATTCTATTTTGATTTTCAGCGAAAAACATCTGTATTATGTAGAGATTTCTTTATGGCCAAATATATAATCAACTTTCATAAACAGTTCACAAGTGCTGGAAAATAATATATGTATAAAAAATCTTATGTTTTTAAGTACAAGGTTCTACACTCAGCTGAATTGAGTTTTTAAAAACTTGATACATATTAACTTTACATATTTATGGGGTACATGTGATATTTAGATACAGGCTTACAATATGTAATGATCAAATCAGGGTAACTGAGATATCCATTACCTCAAAAATTCATTTCTTTTCATTTAGAACATTCCAAATCTTCTAGCAATTCTGAAATATAAGTTTATTAATTACTTATTATTCAAATTTTCCATATCTTCTAATGACACTGAGCTGTTGATTTTATGAGGCATGAAATGTACCTTAACCCATTTATGTCTAATGTTCCATTACTGGAACACTAAACTTGTGGGAGTTATCTACAACCTACTGCTCAAGGTCATCGCCAAGGTCTGATTCTTCACCAAAAAAAAAAGTTTGTAGCCTTTGGCATAAATGGGTTAAATGTAAATTTATCAACTTTCCCTTTCATTGCAAATGCTTACTATATGTAGTTTCTATGTTTAAAAAACTTTCTGAGATATAATTCACATATCATAAAATTCACCCATGTAAAGTGTACAATTCAATGGATTTAGTATATTTACAGAGTTGTAAAACTGTCACCATAATCTACATTTAGAACATTTTCATCACCCCAAAATGAAACTCCATATATCCTTAAGTATTCACTACCTATACCATCATTGGTAACTCCTTTCTCTTAGGTAACCACCAATTAATATTCTGTCTCTATAGATTATTTGCCTATTCTGACATTTCATATAACTGCAACTGTATAATGTATGTTCTTTTGTGACTGGTTTATTTCACTTAGCATTACGTTTTCAAGGTTCACCATGGATCATGAAAGCATTTATTTTTAATGCCAAATAATAACGATATACCACTTTTTATTTATCCACTCATCAGCTGATGAACATCAAACTGTTTCCCTCTTCAGCCATTATGAATAACGCTGCTATGAACATATGTGTACAAGTTTTGGTGTGAGCATATGCTTTCTTTTCTCTTGGATAATTTCATACATTCTGGTGCCATGTTGTTTCATGTATAAAAAAGTAATAAACGTTAACATCTACTTCCTGAATTGTATCTGCATAAAGTATCAAATAAAACTTTTTTCTTTATTTGTGTTTAATATTATTGCAAATAATACTATCCTTTTCACAACATATATTTGGTGCATATTTTTCATCCCTTTATTTTCAAGCTTCCTCTCAATTTGTTTTAGAAGCATCTATTATAAATAACATATCACTGGAAATGCTTTTTATACACTCTGATAACTTTGTCTTTATAAGGGAAACTGACATCACTTTATTGTGACAACTAACATTTCATTTTATTTGACTTTTTAAAAATATTTTTCTTTCTTATTGTTTTTCTTCCACTCTAATTTTCATCATAACCTTGCAAATCATGTAATCTGACAGAAATGAAACCATTTCATTTAAAAAGTATAAATGATTTGTTATTTTGGCTCTTTCTTCATTAAAAGTCACCTAGGCTTTTTTGCAAACTTTCCCTAGTGGTGGCTAAATAGAGTAGGAAGAAGACAGGGCACTATATTTCAATGGAATATATACAGTAACACTATACCTGCTACAAATGATCCTGTTATAAATAAACACTGCAATACTATAAATAATACTTCCACTCTGTATGAGTGACTTCCATTCAAATATGAAAAAACTAGAAAATTTTCTTGTATAAAACCTCACACATTAAATATAAAAAGAGAAGATTTAATTATGTTGAAATCCAGTGTGTGTAAATATCACAAAAGGATTCTTTATTTAATAATTTATGCTGCCTTTTAGGTGTTCAACATACACGCAGTGGCAAAGGCTCACCCCTTAACCAAACTTTAGTTGGTCTCCTCTGATACCTCTTTTCAACACTCCTGCGTGGGCCTTGTCCTCAAGCCTCCTGGCCCAGTTGTAGCAAGAATCCTGCTAACTCAGTTTAGTGAGAATCCCTCTACCCTTGATAAAAATTACAGAAGGGTATATAACAAAACTTATGTCATCCCTCTCCCACTTCTGAATAAGAGTTCTCTCTCTAGACTATCAATAAATGCATGCACATGTGTATGTATGTCTGCGTATGTATCATTTAAAAACACACATGGGTTCCTATTATTTAGAAATATTTGGATTTTCATTTTTTTGCTATATAAACAATACCACATATATGTACACATGCATATACACATTTTCAAGTCTGTTCAAACTCACTTGTAAAATAAACTCTTAGCAATAAAATTGGTGTATTAAGGATTATGTGCCTTTTAATTTTGATACATGTTGTCAAATTGCCCTAAAAAATGGCTGTACCAATTTTCATCCCTACCCAAAGTGTATATATGCAAAATTTAAGTTTTAGTAAAATTAACAAATGTACATAATGGGTAAATAATATAAATTCCATAAGAGTTGAATGAATAAATTTTTAGCACTCTTTAATCATCTATCTATGCTGAGGATCTTTATAATACTATGGGAAAGCGTCTTGGAGGGAGTCCTGGGCAAGAATCTGGAGACCACAGGGAGCCTCTGCATACTCTTTTCCACATCTCCCCCAAAGCACAGCAATACCTAAGTAAATCAAATGAACCTTGAAGCCTGCCCAACTAGTTTCCCTTTATTGTTTAAACCATTTGGCTATATCTTTTATTGCTTGGAACAACAAAAATCTTAAATTCATGCACTAGATACTCTGGGTGAGCTACTTAACTTCTTTAAACTTCGATTTTATTCTTGGTAAAATAAGACAAATGTGGAGGGACTGGGTATTAATCTTAACTCTGACCGCCGCTGGCTGTATTATCCTCAGCAAGACATTTTACCTTCAGCAAGATATTTACCTCTCTATGAATTTAATTTGCTCATCTTTAAAGTGGAGATACAAGTGACGAGCTAATAAGTGTATGCCACAAAACAGGAATTATAATGAAAATTATTGTCATTATTATTGCTTTTACTCATTAAAAAGCATGACTTTAAAAACATGTAAAGCTTTAAAGTTCCCATAGGTATCTAACATGAAAAGCAATTTTTACAAATTTCTCAACAAATTTAAACAAATTTTATTAACAATAATGGCTAATACTTTATGAGCACTTAAATACAGTTTTAAACAAGTATAAAACAATGTGATTATAATAACACAACCACCCATGAAGTGAGTTGTATTGTTGTTATCTCCATTTTACAGGTGAATAAACAGAAGCAAATAGGTGTGGAGTGACACTCTGAGCTGGGATACAAACTCAAGCAGTATGACCACAAAGTCTGTGTCTCTCTTGCATGCGTTTGTTACATTAACTTCTTTTTGTAGTGAATAGAGTAAGGTGTGTATACATTTAAAAATTAGTTTTCTAGCTCTAAATTATATCTATCCTTGAGCTGGTCTTTACCCATTCTTACTCCCTCCAGACTGAAAATGAGTCAAAGTATTTGGAAACAGACCTATTTCTGCAAATAAGTCTTTATATATACCAGCATGGAAGACTAAGATAAAAACGTTAAGAGTATAAAGGTTACAGAGTAACAATGATAGGAAAAATTTACTCCTTTGTCATATCTTATAAGATGAAAACATAAGTACCCACCTTATTAGAAGTGGAGACACTGACTAATAATGAGTATTTAAAGATCAGGAAAACCTACACAGCTGTCCCCCAGTATCCATGGGGGACTGGCTCCAGGCCTTTCCTTGGATTACGCTCAAATCCTTGATATGAAATAGCATAATATTTGCATATAACCTATGCACATCTTTCTGTATACTTCAAATCCTTTCTAAATTACTTGTAATATCTAATACAATGTAAATACCATGAAAATAGTTGTTAGACTGTATTGTTTAGGGATTATAAAAAAAGTCTACATATTCAGTGCAGATGCTTAAGAAAAATATTTTCAATCTGTGTTTGGTTGAATCCATGAAGCAGAGGGCTGACTGTACAAGGTTAATGAACATGGGATACTCTAGTCCCTCATACTTCATTCTCTACATACTTACCAACAAGATTCGATTACAAGGTAAACTGGATCATATTACTACCTGTTCCTCCTCTATTTAAAATCCTACAATCAGAGTAGGCTCCCTACCATGACCCTAAACACTCTGGATTCTGCCTACCTCTCCAACTCTTTATTTATTTATTTATTCATTCATTCATTCATTTAGTGGCAGGGTCTTGCTTGCTCTGTTGCCCAGGCTGGAGTGCAGTGGTACCATCAGAGCTCACTGCAGCTCCATTTCCTGGGCTCAAGCAATACTCCCACCGTAGCTTCCTCGGTAGCTATGTATGGGTGGCATGGCATGACACCCAGGTATTTTGTTTAAATATTTTTTTGTAGAGACAGGGTCTCATTATGTTGTCCAGGGTGATCTTGAACTTCTGGCCTCATGTAATCTTTCTGTCTTGGACTCCAAAAGTGCTGGGATTACATGTATGAGCCATTGTACCCAGCTCTAACTCATTTTCTACTCTGTCCCTTCAGACTTACTCTCCTCAGGCCACACTTGCCTTCTTTACATTCCTTGAACATGCCAAGCTCAATTCTGCTTTAGGACTTTTGTTCTGTTAGCTCTGCCTGGAAGGCTCAGATCCCAGATCTTTCCACAGTTGGCTCCTTTTTAAATTCAAAACTCAGCTCAAGTCATTCTTTGACTCTCCCCGATCATTCCGTAGAAGGAAACTCTACCTCAACCCCAGTATCTATCCCCTTTCATATTGTATTATCTTTGTAGCGCTTGTCACTATTTAAAATTTAAGTCTTTATTTACTGGCTATGCATTTAGTATGTCTCCTTCTCAACTGAAATGTAAAATCCTTGAAGGCAGGGGTCTTAGTGGTCTTTTTTACCACTCTATCATATCTAGAGCAGTGCCTAGCATATAAAGGGCCTTAGACAAAAAGTGTAGTCCTAATGGCCTGATCGAATTAATGCATTTTGATAATTAATGCCAAGAAAGAACCATTCTTTGGAGAAAATTTCTTTATAGTCAGCTAATTTTTTTCCATTCAACTTCTCTTTTACTTCTTATAACAAGATATAATTAGAAAAGAAAGGATAACTGATAAATAATCTACTGACTAAGGTTTTTATTTTGAATTTCATTCCAGGTTAAACTAGACAATTCTTGTCATCTGCTTCATTTGGCAGAAAACTGACCAAAGAAACATTTTCATGACATATTCTTTCAGTAAACAGTTGTTTTATTCTAAAATTTGAAAATGCACTCTTAACCATTAAATTGTTAGGCCTTTGATAGTCTTCAGTAAACAGAACTATTTGAGAGAGTACAGAAACTTCAAATACTGTAAAATTAAAACTCAATACTTCACACATGTCATTAATCAACTAAACTCTGTATTACTGCTTCACTACCATACCTCTGTGATATTAGGTATGCTATTAACTTTGTTATATTTAATAGCTACCTCTTAATAAAGGTTGACTATTAAGTTGACATTCAAATTAAGACAGGCAAATAGGATAGGAAAGTGATATCTCCAAAACTTCAGGCAATCCGGCTCACTTCTACATAGAAACTGGACTTGCTATTTTTTTCCACTGTGTGTGGTAAAATGAAACACATCACAGGAAAGCCAGCAGATTTGGTATTTTTATATTTTTAGTAATCAATAATACCTTTGACTGTAAAACAGGGAGAATTTCTAAGCACTGAGATTTTATTTAAGCCTAATCACATAGGATTTATCATATTTTTAGACATTAGAAGTGAATTGGTATTTCAGGATATTATGTTATTAGGCTATTTTGCCTATTTTTTAATCTAATGACCAAAGTGTCTTTAGACTGAAATACCTAGTGACCAAAGTGACTTTGATTCACTCAGTTATTTGAAAATGCCAATAATACACAAACAACATAAAGTGGCATAGTTTATGCTTTGTAGAACTACAGAATAAAGAAATTGTATTATTTTGATGAAGATCATAAACAGTGAAAAGGTTTCACTCTACATAGAAGCGTCTAAAAATTTCATTTCTCCTTTTCTTTTGAATTATCATAATGATAATCAAACTTCTCTATTATCTGACTCAATGTCAGACAAATAGGAAATAGTCAATATATCCTCTGTGAATAACTTAATTTCATGCCTCCATGCACTCATAACCCATCAATACTAGTCAACTTACTGACATCAGGAATATACCAATAATGTTAGAAGAAATCTAACAAAGTGACCCAGGATTACATATTTTCACACATAAGCATTCTTCAACTATATATTAAAATTTATTCCCTGAAAAGACATAAAAGGACAAAAGTTCATTTAATAAAGACACAGTTTCACACCTAACAACCTGATCTAAATGGGCAATACATATTGTGAGATCATATTAAAGTCAGTATAATCCATAACTTATGAATTATACTAAATATCCTAAGAAGTTATAGTAACGTCCAGTGTAGACGAAAATATCCAAATTATCTTTTAAAAATGGATATAAAATATACAAATAATGATTTCAAATAAAGTATCACTGATGTACCTTTACTGAACTATCAAGCTCTTATTATCCTAAAATCAGAATGTCTCCATCTGTTAATCTGATATGAACAAGCTGATAAATGAAATCAGAACAACAGTGTATTCTGGCAAAACCAGAAACCTCCTGAAAACCTAGAAAAATATGTCCACAACAGATGGGTCATTCAGAAAATAAATACATCAATCTGTCAAACTGAGTACTGTTCTAATTCTCTAAATTAAAATCAGTCAGAGTTCCACTTTCCAAGAGTCTGTGACATTAGAAAAGCCAGAGAGGAAAAACCTAAAGATGCACATATACATATCTGACATGACCTAAAGTGTCATATCGTTAGGTTTCCTGCTAAACATACTAAATTTAGGTAAAGTCCTTACCAGTTAACTTCTTCACAGGTTGGAGCCGAACACTGATAGACTGATGTGTGAGTAAGGGGGAGGATGGAAGAGAGCGAGACATGCCCTCCATAATCCGAATGTGCTGCATACCTTCACTCACTGGAAGTGGTGGAACAGCATAGTCTGGCTCAAAAGCACAGTCGCTTTCTGTGGAGATGCCACCTGTTAGAAGGGGATGGAACAAAAGAACTGGTGAGAAAAGATCCTGCCTTCCCTATTAAAATATATCTTATAGGATGACTCAGAACAACAAATACTGATTTTTCACTGTTAAAAGTCTTTTCGCTATATGCATTCGTTTCTACACTTACTGTGTATTCAAGTCCAGGTCTAGAAGTAGGAAACTGAAGATGAGTAAAATAGGGTTCCTTCTTATAAGGTGTTCACAGTCTCATGAGAGATGCAATCATAAAAGGAAATATTAAAAAATATATATTTCCACATAAGTTGTATAAAGAAATGATCTTACATTTTTTCCTGAGAAGACACACATGAAAGATATTTATCTGCTTAGCAAGCCATCACGTGCAATTGCTAGTAGGATCACTGTAACTCTATTTCTTTTTCCCTTTCTCCAAGAAAATATATAAAAATTCAAATGGCATTATTATATAATGATCTTTGAATCTGTTCTAATTTTTTAAAAGAGTAACTGTATGCTGTTTACTTCTACTTACATGCTATTGACTTCCACTTCTAGTAGTGGCAGAATTAAATACTTCAGATCAACTTTTTCTAAGGAAAACTAGAACCAAAAATATATGGTTTAAAATTATATAAATAGTATGTGTGTGTGTGTGTATATATATATATATATATATATATTTTTTTTAAACCATATATTTATGGTTCTAGTTTTCCTTGGAATGTGTATACGTGTATGTGTATACATATATATATAACATATATATATACACACACACACACACTATATATATAATTTACATATGTAAGACATATAATCTATATACATAAATTTTTACATTATATATATATATAGTGTGTGTGTGTGCATGTGCGCGTGTGTGCATGTGCGCGTGCCTGCATGTGTGGTGTCTAAGGCCCATCAAGGGGTGAAAGTGGAGCTGGCAAAACTCCAACACTTTTGTTAAAAGCCCACAGAACTATACTCTAGGAGTAAGTATGGATGAGCTGAAACTTGACTGGCTCTCACAGGGACTAAAACTCAGCTCTAAATATTTCCCATAAAATTAAATTAAGGCAATTCTGGATTGCTAGTGTCTGCTAAAAACAAACATAAATCTTTGTGGAGGAAGGTAAAATCACCATAGGTCTCAAATTATTTATATAATTTATCACATACAGCATCTAGCCCTTAATTAACAATAACAGAGATAAGATAATGTGAACAAAGTAAATCAGAGAAGCCATATAAACCAGAAATAGTCTCATAGGGAATACTGAATACAAAACAATGAGGAACAGAATTTAAAATAATATGCTAAATATGTTTAAGAAAATTAAAATTTTAGCAGAGTAGTGAAATTATGAAATTAAAAATTTAATAAATAGATTTAAAGGTAGATTAGACATAAAATCAGTAAACTGGAAGATATGTCAGAAGAAAACATTAAAATGATGAATGGAGAGTCAAAAGAATGGAAATGGATTCTTGGATATGACACCAAAAGCATGAGCATTAAAAGAAAAAATTAATCGAATTTCATCAAAATTAAAAACTTTGTGCAACAAAAGATACTATCAAGAGAGTGAAAAGACAACTCTCATAATGGGAGAAAATATTTTAAAATCATGTATATATAGGAGTCTAACATCTAGAACAAGCTTACTGAACCCATGGGCTGCATGCAAACAAGGACAGCTTTGAAGGTAGCCCAAAACAAATTCATAAACGTTCTTGAAACATTATGAGATTTTTTTTATTTTTTGCGATTTTTTAAAAGCTCAATAGCTATTGTTACTGTTAGTGTATTTTATGTGTGGCCCCAGATAATTCTTCTTCCAATATCGCCCACAGAAGCCAAAAGATTGAACACCCTTGATTTATTAGATTGGTGCAAAAGTAATTCTGGTTTGTTGCCATTACTTTCAATAGAATGTCTAAAGAACTACTTCAACTCAATAACAAAAAGACAACCCAATATAAAAATGGGCAAAGCTGGGTGTCTTGACTCATGTCTATAATCCCAACACTTTGAGAGGACAAGGCGAGCAGATCACTCGAGTCCCTAAGTCTGAGACCAGCCTGGGCAATGGAGTGGGACCCCATTTCTACAAATTTTTTTAAAAACTAGCCAGGTGCAGTGGCATGTACCTGTAGTCTCAGCTGTTGGGAGGCTGAAGTGGGAAGATCACTTGAGCCCAGGAGGTTGAGGCTGCAGTGAGCCATGATCACACCACTGCACTCTAGCCAGGGTGACAAAGTGAGATCATGTCTTGAAAAAGAAAAAAAAAAATTCAAAGTACTTGAATAAACATTTCTCCAAAGAAGATATGGCCAATAAGCACATGTAAAACAGCTCAACAATCATTACAGAAAAACAAAGCCAAAATGAGAGACCACTTTACACCCACTGAAATGGGCATAATAAAAAAATGGGAGAACAAAACAATGTTGGTGGCAAAATTAAAACTTTCATACATTGCTGGTGGAAATTAAAGATGGTGGTTCCTCAAAAAGTTAAACATAAAATTCCCATATCACCTAGCCATTTCACTCCTTTGTAGATACCCAAAAGACACGAAAACAGGTTTTCAAGCAAAAACTTGAACATGGATGTTCACAGCAGCATTATTCATAATAGCCAAAAAGTTAAAACAACCCTAATGCCATTAACTGGTGAATCGATAAACAAGATGTGGCATATTCATACAATGAAATACTATCTAGCCATAAAAATAATGAAGGTGTGATTCATGCTACAACATTCAAAAGCCTTGAAAACATTATACTAAGTGGAAGAAGACAGTTTTACACAAAAGGCCACATGTTGTATTATTCCATTTCTATGAAGTGCTCAGGAGAGGCAAATCCACAGAGATGGAAAGCATATGAGTGGTTGCCAGTGGCTGGAGGAGGGAGGAATGAGGAATGGCTGCTTATCAGGTACACGGTTTCAGTCTGGAGTGACGGACAGACGGCAGTGACGGTTGCACAACACTGTAAATAATACTAAGAGCATTTGTATACTATTAACATGGTAAATTTTATGATATGTGAATTTTACCTCAAAAAAAATTATGTATTTGCCACCACCCATTTATGTGTTAAATTCAGAGGCCTAGAAATCACAAGTTAATTTTTTCCTCCCTGCCCTGTGCAACAAATGCATTCACAGTTCTGCAGATTATCAATTCAAAATGTATTTCAAATCTGCCATGTTTTCTCCATTTCTTCGACCACAACCCTAGTCTAGGCCACTATTATCTTATCCCAAACTTCTGTTGGGAGAAATCTAGGATTTATTCTCTACATTGAATTTCAGAATTTTTACCAGGATATAGCTTAACCTTTTTCTTCTCATTTGTCTCTGGGCCCTTCCACTTACTATGTTGACTAAATCTTCTCTTCCAACTTTTCTTTTCTCTGTCTTTGAAAATCTGGTCAGATGAATACTGTGTCTCCTAGACTTATTTTTCAAGTCTCTTTCTCTCATTCTTGATTTCCAGTCTTTCATGAATATGCCTGAGATCGATTCATATGAAATTACAGTATTTTACAGCTACATAAACAAAGAGGCATACCATTAGTGTAATTCCTTAACTGAGGGATCCTTGTATCGAAAAAAAATCAGCATTAGATTTTTGAAAGCGATATATTTGATTTAGTGAAGCACCTCTTTTCACTTATAATGTTCCAATGTTAAAAATTAGCTGATAATTTTAGAATCTAATAATACTCCTTAAGGAATAATACTGCAATTAGTCCAGTTTGGCTGTCCTACTTTACTTTTCTGCTTAAAAACATTTTCTTCCATCTTCTTTGTCCTATAAATTGTGCTTGAACTCACTGTAGCTACAGAGAAAAAAACTAAAAATATACGTTCAAAGTACTGGTGAGCACAGAATTTGATTATATACCAGTTTTTCCTGGGTAACTACCAATCTCAAAATCTCAGTGGTTTACAACATTTCCTTTATGCTCATGAGCCTTCAGAGTGACTGTGAGTCAGCTGACCTAGGCTAGGCATGACAGGGCTACCTAGACACAGTACTATGGTCAGTTTCATAACTACTCCCATGTGTCTTCAATATTTGGCCCAGTCACTGAGGGCAAGTGAATATATGCAGCTTCTCGGCAGAAATGAGGAGTGCAGTAGGCCAAGTCAAATCAGAGGAACACGTTTAAGACTTCTGCTCAAGGCTGAACACAGTGGCACCCATCTGAAATCCCAGCATTTTGGGAGGCTGAGGCAGGAGGGTTGCTTGAAGACAGGAGTTTAAGATCAATGTAGGCAACAATGTAAGACACCATCTCTACGAAAACTAAAATATTAGCCGGGTGTGGTGTCAAACACCTGTAGTCCCAGATACTCGGGAGGCTGAAGCAGGAGGATCAACTGAGCCCAGGAGTTTGAGGCTGCAGTGAGCTATGATCATACTACTGCACTCCAGCTTGGGCAACAGAGTAAGACCCTGTCTCTACGGAAGGGAAAAAAAAAAACAAAAAAACCAAAACACCTCTCTGCTCACTAACATTCCACTGGCCCAAGGAGCTCATGGAGACAAGAACAGCATCAGTGGGTCAGGGACATATACTTGGCCTATGTCAGTGGGCTTCTGCAAAGTTGCATAGCATAAGGAATAGATGTATAGTTTTATAACATGAAGGAAGTAAAAAAGAAAAGGGAATCCAACTGACTAAGCATGTAAGACAGCATCTACTGGTACTCTACATTACTCAGTTTTTATTTTCTACCTTTCTTTTCCTGCTTCAGTCAACCAAATTAAAAGTGACTGAGATGATGTGATGGAGATGTCGCAGAATTAAAAAACTGCTAACTTGACAGAAAAAAAATTCAGTTATGCTGGATACCTGGTGACTAGACATTCAGAAGGTGAGCTGAGAAAGCACCAGAATCTAAAGTGTATGGACACCAAAGAAATGTTAGGAGTGATTATGATTCAACTGAAATTTCAGTAATCACTAAGTATTATACTTAATACAAATACTTATTAGGTATTAAAGTTCAAGTTAAGAGAAATTCTTCAGTTGAAGACAATACCTATTCCTGGGAACTGCTTTCTCAGTTTTCAAGTTATAAAAATAACTACAAATAAGAACCTAGAAATCAAAAACCTCTAGCATAACGTGTTCACTTGGTAATAATTCAGTGAACTGTATACACCATGGGTAAATTTTTCAGTTTACATGTCATGCCTCAATAAACGTTTATTTTTAAAAAGTACACAGGAGGCCGGGTGTGGTGGCTCATGCCTGTAATCCCAGCACTTTGGGAGGCCAAGGCAGGCAGATCACAAGATCAGGAGTTTGAGACCAGTCTGACCAACATGGTGAAACCCCGTCTCTACTAAAAATACAAAAATTAGCCAGGTGTAGTGGCACATGCCTGTAATCCCAGCTACTCAGGAGGCTGAGGCAGGAGAAATGCTTGAACCCAGGAGGCATGCGTTGCAGTGAGCTGAGATCGCACCACTGCACTCCAGCCTGGGTGACAGAGTGAGATTCCGTCTCCAAAAAAAAAAAAAAAAAAAAAGTACACAGGAAAAAAATATATAGCATGGTGATAAACTGGCCCCTAAAGACAAAGGGATCTTGCATACATAACAGAAGCAAAGGAGTTTAGCCTAAATTATTCCAAACATCCTTTTGACTCAGAGCTTATATTACTCTGAGACTCTGTAATATCCTTACAACTCCATACATCAGGCAAGAAACAGGCTCCAAGAAGTTTAACAACGGGTATAGGATCATATGATAAGACAACATGATTGCCTATTGTAAAAATTCTAAGGTATCTGTAAAAAAGCTGTAAGAAAAAGTAAGTCTAAGGCAAATTCACAGGTTACAAAGTTAATATACAAGAATCAAGTGTTTTCCTATATACTAGCAATGAACATTTGGAAAATTAAAAAAAAAATTTTACCAACATCATTAAAATAACATGATTAAAAACAAAATATTTAGGAATAAATCTCACAGAATACATACAATGTTTCTACTCTGGAAAACTACAAAACACTGATAAGAGAAATCAAAAATCTAAATGGAGCCAGAAGTTGTGGCATGTCCCAGCTACTACTTGGGAGGCTGAGACAGAAGAACTGCTTGAGCTTTGGAGTTTATGACCAGCCTGAGCAACACAGTGAGATACTGTCTCTAAAAAAACTAAAACAAAACCCAAAAACCTAAACAGCGCAATGTACCATGTTTATGGATCTGAAGACTTCATATCACTACAATGTCAATTGTCTCCAAAGTGATCTACAGGTTTGAAGCAATCCCAACGGAAATATGGCAGGAATTTTTTTTAATAGTAATCAACAAGCTAATTTTAAAATTTATATGAAAAAACAAAAAAACTAGGATAGCCAAAACAATTTTGAACAAACAAAAACAAAACTGGAGTCCAAAGAGTAACTAATTTCAAGATCTACTATAGAGTACAGTAATCCAGAGCTTAGGTGGTATTAGAAAAACAATGGACACAAGATGAATGAAAGAGCCTAGAGCATCCAGAAAAAGACCTACACATATAGCCAACTAATTTTGACAAAGGTAAAAGGATAATTCAATGTAGAAAGGATACTATTTTCAACAAATAATTCTGTAACTACTAGACATCCAAATGCAAAAACATGGACCTTGAAGCATACCTCTACTCATGAAAACATCAAATAGAAATTAGTCACAGACTGAAATGTTAAAAAAATATATATAAAACTATTAGAGTAGACTATAAAATTATAAAACTTTTAGAAGAAAACATAGGAGAAAATCTGTGTGGCCTTGGGTCAAGCAGATTTCTTAATAAAGGATCCCAAAAAGATGACCTATAGAAGAAAAATTGATACACTGGAATTCATAAAAATTAAATATTTCTACTCTTCAAATGATACTGTTACAAAATGAAAAGCAGTACCTATTGAAAGAAAATATTTGCAAAACACATATCTAATAAGTTCTTAGATTCTAAGAACTCTTAACTCAGGAACAAGAATGCAAACTACCCAATTTTAAAAATGGGCAAAAGATCTGAACAGACACTTCACTAAATAAGAGACATGGATGTTAATATAGTTTGGATATTTGTCCCTGCCCCTGTCTGTTGTTGAATTGTAATTCCCAATGCTGAAGGTAGGCTTGTTGGGAGGTGTTTGGATGATTGGGGGGAACCCTCATGGCTTGTTGCTGTCTTCATGACAGTGAGTTCTCAGGAGATCTGGTCATTTGAAAGTGTGCAGCACCTCCCTCCACCCTTTGTTCCTGCTCCCGCCATGTGAGAAGGCAGCTTCCCTGTCCACCTTCCACCATGACTGAAAGATCCCTAAAGCTTCCCCAGAAGCCAAGCAGTTGCCAGCACCATGATTCCTGTACAGCCTCCAGAACTATGAGCCAATTAAACCTCTTTTCTTTAATATATTACCCAGTCTCAGATATTTCTTGACAGCAATGCAAGAATGGCCTAATACAGATGCTCAACATCATTAATCTTTACGGAAATTCAAAGTAGGAGATACTACTACATATCTAGTAAAATGGCTAAAATTAAAAAGCAGAATACTAGCAAAACCAAGTGCTGACAAGAATGAACTAGAGCTCTCATATACTGCTGGTAACAACATCAACTGGTATATATAAGCTGGGAAACAGTTTGGCAGTTGTAAGCAAACCTACCATATGACCCAGAAATCCAGCTCCTAGGAATTTACCCAAAAGAAATGAAGATATATGTCCCTCCTCCTACACACAAATAGCAAACTTATTATTACTCTCTACAAACTAAAAGGTACCCAAATGTCCATCAACTGATAAATGGATAAACAAATTGTGACATATAAATATAACAGAATCTTACTCAGCAATAAAAGGCGTGAACTTATAATATATGCATAAAACAAAAAGTGGGTAGAATATAGTCTTTTGACTATATACTACATGGTTTCATTTACAGAATATTCTGGGAAATATTATAGTATTAGAAAACAGGTAAGTGGTTGCTAGGGATTAGGCTGAGGGAGACAACTGACTACAAAGGGGCATGAGGGAACTTTTTAATGGAAATAAGCTATATTTGATTTAGTGGTATTTAACATGACTATGTATGTTTGTAAAAATTCATGGTATGTACACTTAAAATGGCAAATTTTACTTATATAAATTAAATTTAAATAAACCTGATTTTTAAAAAACCTACAGTAATTTGTAATAACATGCTCACTATACACTATAATTTGTGAACTTTTCTAATTGGATATTTTACCTCCAAAGTCCACTTTTGAAAAGTATACAGAAGAAAATAACAGCACAGGTGGTAATCTGGTCCCTAAAACAAGTGTAGGCATATCAAACATAATATGCTCAATAACAATGCATAATTTGTCAAAGGGCTTTCATGTATTTCTGAAACAATGGGTTTGGCCTAAATTATTCCTAATGTTCTTTCATGCAAAGATTTATATCACTCTGAGACTGCAATTATCTCACACATTCACATACCATTAAATACTAAAAAAAATTAAGCAGAGAAAGTTTAATAACTAATTTAAGATCATACAGTCAATCAGCAACAGAAGAAAATTAGAACTCAAATCCTTCCCATGATCTACAAAGCCCTACATGATCTGACCCCCCCTAATTAATTCTCTCACTTTCAACTTCTCTGACTTCATCACTTCCCACTTTTCCCCTCAATTCACACAGCACTTATCATGACCTGAAATGACTTTCTTCAGTTTGTATATTGGTCATGTCACTCAACTTGATTGAGACCTGGGTCTTAGGGTAGCCCGTAGTTCTGGGCAGAGGGGCAAAGCTGACTCAGGCCTCCAGTCTTCTGTGGGGACTCAGCTCTGGCCCTTCCATCTGCCTGGGATACTCTGTCCCAGGGTTTTCTTTCAGTGTTTTCTTCTCACAATCTCATCAAAGAAGGGACATCTTTACTTGCAGAGGCTTTAATGCCCTGGCTAGGATGTCCAGTGTAGACTTGAACAGAAGTAGTAACAGCAGACATGAGAAAAGGAAAACTTTCAGCTTTTCAATACTCTGTATCAGTGAGATGCAAATAGAGAGGGCTCCTAGTGAAATAAATTCTCTGAATGAAATCTATATGGAAAAGCCTTCAAAAGGAGTGCTGTTATTTTACAGGAGACAGAAATTATGGACAAGAGGCAAATCATGAGTGTAAAGACTGTACAAAAGCCTTCAGACATGGGAGAATTCAAAATGAAAAGAAACCCTTTGAACAATTTCAGAGCAGGACAGTATTTGATCTATAGTCACTTGCAAAACATACATGAGATCTCACACTGAAGACAAACTTTATGACTGTAATCAGTGTGGAAAGTTCTTAAAAAAAACAGCTCTTGCTTTACAGTGCACAAGAGAATATATACTGGGCAAAAACTCTATGAACACAAAGACTATGGGAAAGACTTTAGCAGGAGTGCTCATTTTACTGTCCACTGGAGCAAACTCTACAACAGCAATGACTGGGAAAAAGTCTTCAGTAGAAACTTTCACTTCACAATGGCTATACACATATGAGAGAAACATAAATGCAGTGAATTCAGGAAAGTCTTCAGCAGGAACTTTAATATTACTGAACACATATAGACACATACTGAGAAGAAAGTCTATAAATGCAATGACTGGGAAAGTTTTCAGAAGTTATTCATCCTATGCCTATAGAAAAATGTGAGAACATATAAAGGAGAGAAATCATATACGTAACAAATGTTAGAAAGGCTTCAATAGTCCTTCTTGCCTTTAGAGATACGAAAAGTCACACTGGAAAGAAACCTTATGACTATATACCACATAGCAGGGCCTTCAGCCAAAAATTTTCTCTTGTTCTACACAAGAGAATTAATACCAGGAAACAAATCATATGAGTGTTTAAAAAAAATCAGTAAGGACATATATTTGAAAAATATAGGCCAGGTGCAGTGGCTCACGCCTGCAATCCCAGCCCTTTGGGAGGCTGAGGCGGGCGGATCACAAGATCAGGAGTTTGAGACCAGCCTGGCCAACATGGTGAAATCCCGTCTCTACTAAAAATACAAAACTTAGCTGGGTGTAGTGGCACGTGCCTGTAGTCCCAGCTACTTGGGAGACTGAGGCAGGAGAATCATTTGAATCCAGGAGGCGGAGGCTGCAGTGAGCCAAGATCGTGCCACTGCACTCCAGCCTGGTGACAGAGCAAGATTCTGTCTCAAAAGAAAAAAATATATATATATAATTAGGTTCCAATTTCAGAAAAGATGAAGTAAACATCCCTACCTTGTCTCTCTCATTGAATATAACTATAAACCCTGGAAAGAATGCATAGAACTTAATTCTAGTTTCCCATCTGGCACGTAAGGAGCTTAGAAGTCTTTATGTCATCTAACATGTAAAAAACTAAACACATTGAAAATTAATAACTCATCTTACATTCTTTAGAGAAGTGAAGTCACAATGTAAACTGCTGTCCCAAAAGTTGGAGAGGCAGACAGGTGACTACACAGAATAACAACTTATCAATGCAGAAACCCACCAGCAGCAACCTCAGTGGGAACCAGTACAGAAGTAGAAAAACCTGAACTGTAGTTGATGAATTATTGGAGGCTCACGCAGACAAGCCTGAGAAATCAAAATTCCAGAGAGACCCAGTTTCAAAGGGCCCCCAATCTTTTGTGAGTTTTATCTCCAGGAGCACTATGAGGCTCTTAGTCAGAATTGAAGAAAAATCCACTCCTGCTTCCAGTAGAGGGAGAGAGAAAGAAACCATTTTGAAATGTACCAGAGCATGATATTCTTCTTAACAAGGCCTGCCATCAGGAGAAATTATTTTCCCAGAGCTTAATCAATGTTGTAGAAGAAAAATACCAAACTCCAGCCTCCTCTAGCCATCCTGTTCCACCTAAGAATGAGAAGGAAAACAAAACAAAACAAGAGAAGCACTAGTAAAGTTCACAGTGAAGGAGCACAGGCTCACCAAAAGACTAAGAATTTATCAAAGTACTATCGGATGCTTCTTTTTCCCACATACCTGAACACTACATTACTGAAGGTTTATTCACCACAGTTCCTTTCACTCAAAACATCATGTTCAGCAAAAAATTGCAAGACACAGTAAAAGGCAAAAGATACTGTTAGAAGAGACAGAGCAAGGACTAGAAATAGACCCAGTTATAGCAGGGATTAAACACCCTACTATAAACTGGTGACTATAAATGTAAACAATTATGATTAATATGCTATGGGCTTTCACGAAAAAAAGTAGACAACATGCAAGAACATATGAGTAATATAAGTAGAAAGATGGAAATTCTATGAAAGAATAAGAAAATGTAGAGATCAAAAGCATTAGACCAGAAATTAAGAATGCCTTTAATGAGCTCATTAGCAGACTGGACATGGCTGAGGAAAGAGTCTGATCTTGAGATGTCAATAAAAACATTCAAAACTGAAAGGCAAATACAAAAAAAAAAACAGAACATCTAAGAACTGTAGAACCACGAAAAAAAGGTATAACATATGCATAATGGGAATAACAGAAGAAGAAATATTTAAGGCAATAATGACTGAAGATTTCCCTAAATTAATGTCAGACACCAAACCATTGACCAGAAAGCTAAGAGTACCACAAGCAGGATAAATGGCAAGCAAACTATGCCTCAGTAAATCATATTCAAACTTCAGAAAATCAAAGATAAAGAAAAAAATCTTAAACCAGAGGGGGAAAAACCTTACCTATAGAGAAGCAAAGAAAAAAATTAATATACCCGATATCTCCTTAGAAATAATACAAGAGTAGAATGAAATATTTAAAGTGGTTTAAAAAACCCTATAATTCTGTATGTACCCTGCAGATTCACCCTTCAAAGGTGAAGGAGAAATAATGACTTTCCCAAACAAAAACTGATAAAATTTGTTGCCAGTATACCTGCCTTGCAAGAAATGGTAAAAAAAAAAAAAGTTCTTCAGACAAAATAAATGATATAGGTCAGAAAGTCTGATCTACGTAAAGAAAGAACAACCTTTAGAGAATGAATACTTGAAGATAAAGACTTTAAAAAAATTCTTAATTGATCTAACAGATAAGTTGTTCAAAATAATAGCAACAATATATTTATGTATGCTTGTGTGTGCTATGTATATATGTATAAAATACACACACACACATGTGCATGTTTGCTTGTGTGTGTGAGTAAAATGAATGACAACAATGATATAAGGGATGCCAGGGAGGAATTAGGGATATTTTGTTATTACACAATATCTGCACTACCTATGAAATGGTACAGTATTATTTGAAAGTGAACCTAAATTTACTGTAAATATATATTACAAATTCTAGGGAACCACTAAATATGGTGAAAAAATAAGTGATATAAAAAAGAAAATGGAATCACATACAATTTTCAATTAAAACAACAAAAGGCAGAAAAGAGTAGAAGACAAAAACAGAAACAGTGAAGAAAGGCAACAAACAGAAAATAGTAACAAATGTGGTAGGTATTAATCCAACTATACCAATCATCACTTCAAACGTCAATGATCTAAATATACCAATTAAAAGACAGAGACTGTAACAATAGGTCAAAAAAAGAGACGCAACTAATTTGTTACAAGAAACCCACTTTAAAGGCATCAATTCCCCAACAAGACATAACAGTCTTGGCTGACGAGTATGTAACAAGAGAGAATCAAAACACAAGGCAAAAACTGATAAAGAGATGAATCCACTATCACACTTGAGACTCTGACAGCCTTCTATCAGAAATGGACAGAATCAGCAGGCAGAAAATCAGTAAGGACACAGCTGAACTCAAAAGCACCATCAATCAACTGGTTATGATACACCTATAGACTACTTCACATTACAACAGCAGGATACACATTCTTTTCAAGCACAAACGGAATGTTCACTATGTAAGAACACATTCTGGGCAATAAAGTACACCTTAACAACCTCAAAAGAACAGAAATCATACAATGTTTGCCCTCAGACCACAATAGAATTAAACTAAAAATCAATAACAGAAAGTTAGCTGAAAAATCCAAAATACTCGGATAGTAAACAATACACATTTAAATAATACACAGTTCAAAGAAGAAATCTCAAAAGAAATTTTAAAATATTTTGAACTAAATAAAAATAAAAATATAACTTTTCAAAATTTGTGGGATGCAGTGATAGATTGAAATTTATAGTGCTTAATGTACATATTAGAAAAGAAGAAATCTAAAATCAATAATCTAAGCATCTATCTTAGGAACCTAGAAAAAGAAGAGCAAATTAAATTCAAAGCAAGCAGAAGAAAAGAAATAAAAAAACTGGAGCAGAAATCAGCAAAAATGGAAATGGGAATCAATTAAAAAAAATCAACAAAACCAAATCCTCGTTCTCTGAAAAGAAAAAAAGAAGGGAAAGGAATAATAAAATTGATAAGCTTCTAGCCAGGCTAAAAAAGAGAGAGAAAGACACAAATTACTAACCCCAGAAATGAAAGGTGGTATCACTACAGATTTCATGAACATTAAAAGGATAATACAGGAATATTATAAGCAATTCTATACCCACCATTTGATGACCTAGATAAAATGACCAATTCCTTGAAAAACACAATCTGGCAAAATTCTCACAAGAAAAAATAGACAATCCAAACAGGCCTATAACTATTAAATAAATTGAATCAGCAATTGGTAACCTTCAAAAACAGAAAGCACTAGGCCCTGATGTGTTCACTGGTAAATTCTACTAAATATTTATGGAAGAAATTACACAAATTCTCTACAATCTTTTTCAGAAGGTAGAAGCAGAAGGACTGCTTCCTAACTTACTCTATAAGGTCAGAATTACCCTAATATGAAAACCAGACAGATACAACAAGAACACTACAGAAATTTCTCTCATAAACATAGATGCAAAAATTCTCAATAAAATATTTACAAATCAAATCCAACAATGTATGAAAGGAATTATACACCATGACTAAGTGGTACTTATAGCAGGTATGCTAGGCTGGCTCAACACTTGAAAATCAATTAACATAATCCATCACACGAACAGGCTAAAGAAGAAAAATCACATGAGCATATCCATATGATCAGAGGCATAACAAGCATTTGACAATACCCAAAAGTGTCCGAAGACTGAAAACAAATAGTATCATACATCCTTCCCCTTCTTTCCTGGTCAGAGGACCAGGAAAGGAGGCCCTTATGGCTTCAAGAGACTGAAGGAAATCACCCCCTTTCTTCCCTTTCTCCCTTTTTTCCCATCCCAGTCCCCAGGCAATTTCAAGGCAGTAGCAGCACAGATATGGTGGTGGTGACGAGGCAAGCACTTGAACTCTGAGAGAAAGGAATCCTTTTCTCTTATCCCAGGAGTTGTGGTCCCAAGGGTGTGAAGCACATCCTCACTGCTGTTGCTTTTTTCTCTGTCTGTTCTTTCATCACTTGGTTTGGATGAAGACACAGCTCTAGGAAGTGACTGGCAGAGTAGTTAAACTGAAGCCCCTATTTTTTGTGCAGAAGACTGTGCAGAAAGGTGCTAGGGAACTGGAAAATGCTGGTGAGACTGTGGCAATAAGAGATCAAGAAAACAACCCCATAATGTTGTGTATGAACTACTGGGCTCACCTCTGAGTTGTGTGTGCATGGATCTGATCCTAAAGAGCATACTATAGGATTTTAGAACAGAGCTACAAGTTATACCACTACACTTGTGGGACTGACCTAAATAGCACTGCAAACACTTTAAAACTTGAACTGATATCTGACCACAGATCCCAGAAGGTAGGTAGAAAATTGTTCTGGACATAATCTGGGTGACTGGCCACTGACACACACACACACACATTCTCCTTAATTTTAAACAAAACTCAGGGTCTCATGAAATAATATTCAAAGTATCAAGGACAATCCTAAATTATCTGGCATATGAATAAACAGGAAAATCACAACCTGAAAGGGAAACGTCAATAAACATTTGACAACCCTGAGATTACACAGATGTTGAAATTTAAAAACATGTGTCAACCCTGAGATGACACAGATGTTGACATTAAAAAAACAAAGACCTTAAAGCAACTCTATAACAATGCTTCACTATGTAATGGCAAACATTCTCAAAATGAATGGAGAGATAGTCTCAAAATTCAATGTGTATTTTACATGTAAAGAATATCATGCTTTCTATCAGCCAGATTTCAAGTGTTCAACAGCTACATGTGGCCAATGACTATGTATTATACCATGAAGGTCTAGACAAAGACCTTAAAGCAACTCTATACCAATGCTTCACTATATTCAGAATCAGTTCCAATCAGTCTCTAGAAGGTAAGATTAAAAAGTGTAACCCAACCAACAAAGACTAGAAACATGCATGGATGATTACTCTTACCACATCCCCATTCAACTCACCTATGTTGCCTGTGCAAAACACAGACAAATCTTAGAGATTTACAGTAAATTTCTGTAACTTACTCAGGACGCAACTCCTACTACTGTTACCATTTTAAATGTAGTTTTGTTGTTGAAGCATATTAACATATCCCTGGCACCTGGTTTGCAGCCACTGACGTGGGAACAAAACCTTCAGAAACAGTATGTATCCAGCTGTCAGAGTCAGCTGTTTTCACTGTCCTATCTCCTATTAATTCTCTGGCCTCTAGGTTATAATCTAATCCACACATACTTTAAGCACCTTTCGATTCTGTAAGGCACTATGCTGGTTTACCACACTAACAGTATGTTCATAAGACTTGGTGAACAGGAAGTACCAACTAATCTAAATACTTTGGTAAGAGGCTTATTACAGAACTTTAGGTGAATCTCAGAGCACACCTTTAGTATTTTGGAAAATAGCTATGTCATCCTCTGCAAAAAAACTATTATTCTTTTTTGAAAGAATAGTTTTTGGCTTATCACAGGGCCTTAGAATAAATAGTTTGGAGAGATCCAAGATGGCCGATTAGCAGCAGCTCAGGATTGTAGCTCCCAGTGAAAGCACAGAGAGCGAGTGGACGCCGCACTTTCAGACAAATTTTTGTTGCCCACAGACTGGGAGATTCCTGGTGGAGGAGCCACACAGGTCGCCAGCGCGACTCTTTTGGCCGGCGTGGCTGTTTTGACAGCGCCCTGGCGCGGCGCTTCTCGGTGCGGAGTATACGGGATGGGGTGCCCTTTGAGTTGGGCTCGGCTGGTCCCATCCCCACAA
>CAUYLG010026912.1:0-82620 GCA_963573385.1 Cacajao melanocephalus
GATGAACCTGGAAACCATCATTCTCAGCAAACTGACACAAGCACACAAAATCAAACACCGCATGTTCTCACTCATAGGCAGGTGTTGAACAATGAGAATACATGGACACAGGGAGGGGAGCACTACACACTGGGGTCTGTCAGGGGGAAATAGGGGAGGGACAGCGGGAGGTGGGGAGTTGGGGAGAGATAGCATGGGGAGAAATGCCAGATATAGGTGAAGGGGAGGAAGGCAGCAAATCACACTGCCACGTGTGTAGCTATGCAACAATCTTGCATGTTCTTCACATGTACCCCAAAACCTAAAATGCAATAAAAAAAATTAGCCAGTACCAGAGCTCTACACAAGTCAGTCTATTCTGATTGCTGCTTTCACTCTGTTGTCCATTACAGTAGCTATGCCCACCTTGCCTTTGATAATTGAGTGCTGCTACTTTGTCCCTGCCACCCCGGGATCTAATTATTCCCATTTAAATTTTCTGGTTGAGTAACTGTGGTTCCCAGTGCTAGATCTGATGTACAGAGAAGAGCAATTACATAGCTCTTCAGAGATGCAGGTGTTACTCTCACAAATCTATTTAGCAAGGCATTAGTCAAGGGTATATCTTTTGGATATACCTCCCAGCTGGGATGAGTGGGTCTAAAGTGACTAATCCCCTCCACCATTCCTAAGCCTTTGGGTCCCTTCCTCTACATTAAACCAAGAGAGATCAGGCATTTCCAGCTCACTCACAGTGGGCCAAGCAAAAAAACTATGTAAAAACCTTTAACTTTCTGAGCTGCAACATTAAATGCAGAGTCCCTGCTTAATGGGCCCAAATCACTAAATTCAGCCTGAACCAACTCTATGTTCCTTCCACCATTATCCCATATTCTTAATATCCATTCTCATACCTGTTCTCCAGATTGCTATTTATATAAATAAGAGAACTCAGTTCTTTTCGAGTGTCACACACTTCCTCATGGGTCAAACTCTCAGCATCACTCTAGGGGCCCTCCGGGACTTTAGTCTAGTTACAGGTCTAGAGGCAAACAAAGGTTTTTCAGGGTGGCTTCTGAGGAACATCAACATTATCTTGCCTGGCAACTGCCTCAGGGAAGGCCATCACTGTTGCCTCAGGCAGTGCAGGGTTTATCTCCTCAGACAGTGGTGGAAAGGCAGCATGGGTCAGGGCAGGGATGTTGCCACTACCGGGGATGGGGAAGCTGTTCCTTCTGGCAAAAAAGGTTAATCATTGTTTACAAACTCAGTGTCTCTGCTTGATCTCCTTCCACACATTCCCATTCCAAGTTGCAAGGTCCCATTCTCTTCCAATCAATGCCCTCCTTTTAACAGTAGATACCTGATGAGGCTGTGCATGTGTCTTTCATTGCAGGTCAGCCATTCACATGATAAGAGCTTGTGTCTGGCCAGGTGCAGTGGCTCATGCCTGTAATCCCAGCACTTTGGGAGGCCCAGTTGGGTGGATCACCTGAGGTCAGGAGTTCAAGACCAGCCTGACCAACATGGTGAAACCCTGTCTCTACTGAAAATTCCAAAAAAAAAAAAAAAAAAATAGCCAGGCCTGGTAGCTGCAATTCCAGCTACTTAGGAGGCTGAGGCAGGAGAATCACTTGAATCCAGGATACAACAATTGCAGTGAGCTAAGATCATGCCATTGCACTGCAGCCTGGCTGACAAGAGCAAAACTCTGTCAAAAAGAAAAAAAAAGAAATAGAGCTTGTGTTTGTTTTTCCACAATTTCAGCTCTTTTTCTATAAGAGATAACACTCAGGATAATCTTAGCACATTTGAGCCTCAGTATCTGCTTCTGAAGCCAAGACACAGAATCCCTGAGTTCATCATTTTCTTCCATCACTTTGTCCACTGAACTTAGGAGTGACCAGCCAGATTGATTATGCTCCTTGGTTCTCCATATATGGTCAAAAGTATGTATAGAGTTACTAAACTCCTTGCCTCTCAGGAGTGATAAATCAGGAGTGTTGAATGCATTTATTTTGCATAACGCTCTAAACAGTTCACTCCAAAGACTATCAGTGTTCTCCACACAATTAGAAGTAGAGTCTTTAGCATTTGGGGGTCTAATATATGAAGGAGCCAACTCCAAAAACCCTAAAACCAATGACAGAACTCCATCCTTTAATGTTCTGTTCCTCTAGAACCACTCCTGGTATCAAAATCTGTATTAGGGTTCTCTAAGAGAGACAGAACTAATAGAAATATATATATGTGTGTGTGTGTGTATATATATATATATAAAATATATATGCACATATATACAATATGTGCATTCAGTTTACACACATACATTGCATTTCTAGAAGATAAAACAGATTTGTGCTGATACAGGCATATGTTGCATACTTTTTCAGGCTATCTTATTGGAGTATCCATATTCACTGAGAGAGTGGAAGGAATTAAGGAATTATACATATATGTATATAGACAGATATGCCAATAAATATATAAATATTAACTATGTGATCATGAAGTATAATACAGCAGACAAGATACCTAAGTGTCCCGAAGATATTGTATTTAGATGGAGTTACTTATAAAGTGCAAACTAATGACCCCAAACAAATGTGAATTTGAAGAAAACAGTTGACAAGTTTTAAAAATAAATTTCCAAGAGTAGCAAGCTTTATAAAATAATATAAACTTTCAAGAATTAGATTTTGAGTTACTTAAAAATCATCTGATATAATAACTCAAATATTTACATTATTTATCATAGTTTTCAGAGCATTTTCATGTACACACTATATACATAGGAAAGTATATATATTTTTCCCTCACCCTTTGACCCTTACATCATATAAGTTGACATATAATATTATCATTTTACCGATTAAAAAATTGAGGCTCAAAGAAAGTTTGGGAAATTTGGCCAAGATCTGCATGACTAACAAACATGGTTGGGGGAGAGGGCTTGGAAGAGAAAAGGATTAAAATGGTTTTGAATGACTGCTATGTGCAAGCAACTCTTCTGATTGGTTCACCCAAGCTATTTCATCTAGTCCTGACAGCAGAGGTTAAGTTGGATATCACTGACTGTCAGCATTCACAAGACATGAGTACAGCTTTTGAAAAAGAGAATGCATTGCCACTGCAGCACATCTGGTTAATGGGGAGTGAGTGAGGATTCAAACCTAACCCTTCTGACTTCAGCAGGATAAATAATTGAAAGAGTGACTCAGTGTTTATATGTATACTCTGTACTCTGCTGTTACACATGAAAAAAAATCTACATTCAAAAGGATGAGTCTCAGTAATAGAAATGTATTAAATAAAATATGGTATTTGGTGAGAGGACTGTGTTTTAAGTGGTTTTATTCAGTGAAAACCAAGTATGGTTAAATGTTTTTGACGATCTTCTGCAAATCTGAATTGTAAATATTTAGCAGGTCATATTTATTTGTCACCAAGCCAATGCTGATTTTTAAAACTTACTAGCAAAAGAAAAGTTAGATTAAGACAAAAAATAAGCAACCATCTTATAGGTTTTTAGAATATGTAATATATAAATAATGTACATAATAATTGAATAATTTTGGTTATTACATGAAAATGTTTGAGAAAAAATTTGCTAATTTAGAAGTTCAACTCATGCCATTCTGACTTTTTAATACAAAATAAAACATTATGATAATTGGCATCTAACTCTCTGCTATAGAGCTTCAGTTATTTACTTAGTTGGGCAAACCACAGTGTGAAATCATTTAGTTTACAGTCTAGCTATATCAAACATTCATTTATAATCATATAATTTCCCCATACCTCCTTTCTAGCACTTACTCACTATATTCTCATGACTGAACTTGCAATATTTTGTGACATTTGATTGAGATAATTAAGAAATCATACTGTAATTCTTTTTGTATGAGTTACTCAGTTTGTTTTCTTAGAAATTTAATTTGAGTTTTATATTTGTATTTATATAATAGATGGATACAGATAGGTATATGGATATAGAGATTCACTAATATATAGATTTTGTCAATTTCTTTTTCTAAGATGTTAAAATCAACTGGATGTGTCACTGTGTGTGTCTGTGTGTGTGTGTTGTTATTCATCCTTTCTATCATAGTGGTTTGGCATTTTGTGAGGAATAGACCAGCTAAAAAGAAATTCTTACAGTAAGGCATAAAAAAAGGATACAATTTCTCTGTACCATGTTTTGTTTTGATTTGAATATACACACAATTCAAACACTCAGCTGTAACTGCTTTAGAAAAGTAAGTGGTGAAAACATGGTAATTGCATGATTAACTAATACCACTTTTCTGCTTGAAATAAAATAGTATTTTGAATAATTATCATTAACTTCCTTAAAGATAAGACAAAGATACGGCCATTATCTTTTTTATTTTATAAATATATGTGTCTGTGCTGCCAAGTAAATTCAGTAAGTTTCATCTACAAAAATATGGACCAGGTCTTAGACATGTGAGGAAGTCTAACAGCTTCTTACTCATTAGTTCATGGAACTTAAAAAAAAAAAAAAGGAAAACAAAAAAAACTTGGCCTAGCATATGTATGATGCTTTCATTTGAATTAAAACTTTTTTTTTTCCTTTTGGCACACCCTTTGCTACTACAGATGATACAGTTTTAACATATGCACATCTCATTCCATTTATATTTTTTGGAGTAAATTGTTGGCATCTTGTGATGGAATTGTCTCTATTAACAAAGATAAAAAAAAAACAGACTATATGGAAAATAAAACAGAAAATTAACATGAGCTAAAAAACGAATTTCCTTATAATAGATCAAATTCTGGAATAGGTCACTTTGGTGGAGAAGTTGAAAATATTTTCTCTGAAAATGATTAGAAATTGGATAAGTGCAAATGTCATTCTTTGTGATTTTATTTGACGGCAGGGCAGAGATTCTTACTCTTTTTTAAACAAAAATACTGTTAAAATTAGATTGTAGTAGTAAAATGTGCCTATTATCCAATTACAAAAGAGTTAAAAAAAGAAACTTGTAATTCTATATTGGGTTATTCTTTGAATAATTTAGTACATGTCATCCATGCCAGGAAATACACATATATTCATTCATAACATTTACTTCTTCAGCAAAAATTTATAATGCAATTTCTAGATATTAATTATTATTCTAATAACTAAAAATAGTGAACAAAACAAAAATTGGCAGGCTTATAGGATTTATATTTTAGAAGGAGGAAACAGGAAAAAAAAAGTGAACAAGAAAATTCAGTTTGCCTGATGGTAATAGAGTAACGAGTTTTGCTAATTTATGTAGAGTGGTCAGGGTAAACCTCTTTAAGCAGATGATTGTGTAAAGAGGCTTGAGGAGGTGGGCCCACCCGCTCCAAATGACTTGATAATTTAGAGAAAGTTAAACAACAACAAAAATATTTGTGACAGCCTCATGTAACAATAATCCAAAGAAGGCAGAATTGTTCATATCAAGGTTAGTTGGAAACCTTCACTTGAGTAGCTGTTGTTCTTTACTACTTGACTCTAAGCCTCTCCAAACCTGTTTCTTTGGTGTCAACCTGTATTATTCCTATTATATAGTGATTTGCACAAAGCAGATTTGCAATCTGACATCAGAGATTTTAACCTGAGGTCAAATGCTTCTGTGACATAGGATAAACTTTCTATGCAATAATGCCATTAAATGTACCTGGTATTTATGCACTATTTTTCAAGTGTCCTATGGTATATATGTATACATAATCACTTTTTTGTTTGTACAAAGAGTGCAAAT
Source organism: Cacajao melanocephalus (assembly GCA_963573385.1). Classification (NCBI taxonomy): domain Eukaryota; kingdom Metazoa; phylum Chordata; class Mammalia; order Primates; family Pitheciidae; genus Cacajao; species Cacajao melanocephalus. The sequence goes on from CAUYLG010026912.1 coordinate 5,745, forward strand.
TAGGTTTTCCTAACCGATTTTAGTGAGTATACATAATTACCATCTTTAAATTCCTCGAGGGACTTTTATCTATACACTGAGAATTGGGCAACTTTACCATTTTTGTTGTTACCGAAAACACCTGCCTTCCCAAGACACATGTTTTTCCATCTTGAATTTCCCCTTCAATATGAGGTTAAAAAAGAGGTAAGAGATATAATGACGGCTTTAGGCATGCACGATTTGGATAGTTGTGATCATTCATTGAGCGGTGAATCCGTTAAATACATGTGCTTGTCTGCATCTACTACTGTTTACTACAGTGTTAATAGATTTCATTGAATTACTTCACATATAAAATACGCAAGGAAAAATGAGTTTCTAATGGCTTATGATAGAAATGGAAGGACAGTAGCCCAAAATAATTTTAAATACAGAAGTCAGAACAGATAAACAGGTCTCTATATAAAGAAAAACAACAGAGATTTTAAGATCTGGTTGGGATATTAGGTGTTGATCTAATTTAATTACCTGCTCTTCAGGACGGATGGCTATTTTGATGTAATATTTTGGGATGGTGATTATGTGATTTGCCATAGAACCTTAAGTTCAGTACTTCTAGATGCTTCTTAAAAATTAAGCCTAGCCAGGTATGGTGGCTTTTGCCTGTAATTCCAGCACTTCGGGAGGCCAAGGCCAGTGGATCACGAAGTCAGGAGTTTGAGACCAGCCTGACCAACATGGTGAAACACTGTCTCTACTAAAAATAGAAAAATTAGCTGGACATGGTGGTGCATGCCTGTAATCCCAGCTACTTGAGAGGCTGAGGCAGAAGAATCGCTTGAACCCAGGAGGCGGAGGTTGCAGTGATCCGAAATCGTGCCATTGCACTCCAGCCGGGTCAACAGAGTGAGACTCTGTCTTTGGTCTGATCTAATACTCTTTGTGATAGTTCAAGTCTAAAACATCATACTCCTAAGTGAGGGATTCATATTATATGAGATGACAGACTGTTTCTGCTTCAGTTCATTTGTCTGACAGGGATCCTTGATGACATGTCTCCCTCTGACCATTCATTAAGCAAATGAAGTAATTGAGACTGAGAAAGATGAATTGACTTGACCCAGAGTCATAAAATTGCTCCATGAGAGAGAATCCTGAGAGAATGCAGGGCTGAGTTCCTGACTTGAGACTGTGTGTCTAAGTCATGTTGAAGTTCAATTTGAAATCTTGGGCTAAAAGTTTCCAGTGGATAACATTGGCTAAAGGAAATTTAATGTAAAGGAGAAAATGGGTAAAACATGCAAATCCTGCAGTGAGCAGTTGCATTTGTCCTTTAAGCTGAGGTGATGGCACTGCACCATTTCTTATTATCTGGGGTCTGGATATGACTGAAAAAGTCAATATGGAACCTCATCTTCCACAGTTATTGAGCATCCAGCATACATGCAGTGCTGAAGTCAGCCCTCTGTGCTGCCGTCTCTTTCACATAGGAGTCTGGACCCAGGGCTGGGGCTCAGGTTTCAGCATGTAATTCTTGCCTCAGATGAGATTGGGGGGTCTGTCTTTAACCAAATAGCATTGCATTTTCCAGCTAAAATTCTTAGCAAAATTTCTGTTGAATTTAGTGTTTCCTTATCACAACAAAATGTTCCCAAGTCTTCTAACACACATGGTTTTCCAATACTACTGGCTGTTTATTTCAGATATTTCCTGCTCAGAAGATTTTCTTACTCAAGAGACTCTCTGTGATTTCAATCAGTATATACTTTGACCTATTTGTACCTGGATAAGATTTCTGTTACATATGAAAATAGTTGTTAATCATTATTCATTGAAAATATTTAACTGCACATTGTCGCTTAACCAGATTGTACTCCGGGAGCTGAACCCAATTATAACATTAGCAGAAGAAAACATAAGAACAAATAGATATTGCAAAAATTACATAGTATATCCACTAATCAAATATGAATTCATTTTACATTGGCTCATGCTTTACATTATCCATGTCCTATTTGCTCCTGCTGTTACTTTTCCTTTTCCGCAGATATCAGATTAATGAGGATTGTTTTTGTTAACATTTGACAAATGTCAAAACATAGCTTCTCACACTCTACTAGTGACCTCTCTCTGATTTTCAGCCTATGTGCTCTTGTCTCTGTGTGAGCTTTTCAGATCTAATCTCTATGGGAGTCAGATATATTCACCAGGGTTTTGCAAAATAATGAAATGGAATGTCGTAATGAAAGTGGATGTCCCTGCTATCAGGTTTCTCTGTGAATTCCCAAATCATTTAGGTTCAGTTACTGAGACTTGGAAAGGCCTTGGATATGATCAAAAGGGGGTCAGCACACTTCACAGACACTTACTCCTTTATCAGCACTCTCTTCCAAAAATGTCTCTCTCTTTAAACATGTTAATGTTGTAAAGGCACTCCTAAGGTGTAGGAAACTTCTCTTAACAATCTCCTATGCTATATACAACTTTCTCTTTTTTGTTTTTCTACAATTCTGGTGGCTTACCTGAAAGCCTATGTGGTTGGTTAGGAAAGGTTGATTGGTTTCTGAAATGAACATATAGTCATGTTGTGGAGAAGTAGTAAAGCAACCTTTGAACCACCCAATTGAATTAATAATAGGTTCTGAGTCATGTCAAGATAGGTTCTAAATATCTCTTTGTTATGAATGTGTAATTGTGTTGGGCTTATCCAATGGTAGATAATGGAAATATGTCATTTTTTGGCTGACTAGGTTCTGAACTGTTTATCTTGGAGAAATTAATCAAGTCCTGGGAGTCCTGGCGAATCAAACCAGTGATCACTCGGTCTTCTTGCTGCAAGGGCCTGTCTGATCACATTACATTACCTGGCCAGGCAAGTGTACCTACTCTAGAATTGTACTCTCCAGATCGTGAAGACACAGAGGCATTAGAAAACCCATTTTTCTGACTGGTGGCAGCCGTAATGACAGTCATGTCACATTTCTAGGTTGGTTGTAGATGAGTATGCAGTGTGAGCTGGGAAGTTTAGTGTTCAACAAAAATACCGTCTTTGTTAAATGATTTTATGTGTGAAACTACTGATGTTAGTCTTAACCACTACAAACATTCTTTGTTCCTGCCCAGCTTTTGAAGTTGAGTTACTGGATAATTTTGTGAATCACCTAATATCCTTTGAATCCATTTGATGTCTGCTTAAATCATCCCAAGTTGGTTTCTATTGCTTGGAACTTACAGCTTTGACTACTGTTGCTACAGTGCACACTACATATTGGTAGATAATTTTGCATACTGTGCCATATTAATAATTTAGCTCCCTACAGAAAGTTTATCAATTATGTTCAAAAGAATATTTAGTAAATGAAAAAAAAGTAACAGTTGTCTTTATGATATCTTATGGTTATATTTTCACTCTGCTTCTGTTGCAGAGAGACTACTCTTTAGGTTTAGGGAGGCACTGTGGGTTCAACTTGCATCAAGGCGGATATAGTTTTAAAGATTTATAATTCGGTTCTGTTTTGTTCATGTCTTTGTTTACTGAGCTAAACAGTCAAATGAGCTATCGAATTCAATGCTATGGTATCTGCAACTATGAAGATCAAAACACTTCAAATCTTAGTTTGTAATGGAAATGCCCCCCTGAGAACCTTTATGTGTAATCCAGTGAGAAACAGCAGACCTGAGGCAAAGATTTAGCTTTCAGGGTTATATAACTTTATTCTGTGTTTAATGTGGGGCTTAAAGCTCACGCTGTCGGACAAGAGGTTTTAGACTTCTGAGCAAGAATGTGCTGTACTTTTGAAATGAAGAGCAGTGAGAATTCTATTCCCTCTCCCTTCACATTAGCAGCAAGACTCGCTCTTCAAATGTTTCCTGCTGGTTCCCACCGAGCACAGGAAGCAATGTTCTGGTGATTAAGCAGCAATATCATTATAAAAGCCAAATGAATAATCACTGTGTTAATGAACTTTATCTCAAAAAAGATTGGTTTTTTAATGTTAAGCCTCTTCACATATGAAAGAGAAAATGTATTTCCATTCCATTTAATCAACCAGAGATGTTCATAATCTATACAATTTCATATCCTGTCTGTGCTTATCTCTCTAGATCTGCATGTACAGTGACTTCAATGGATGCTGTCTCAGCATTCTACTAGATCTTGGCTTCTCCTTTCCTCCCCCCTCCACACACACACACACACACACGCACACACACACACGCACACACACACACACGCACACACACACACACACACACCCTCCAGAAATTTAACCATAGAATTTTTCATGAATTAGATAAATTAGATTTGTTGGTAACAAACAACATGTGGTTCACAAATTGGCAATAACAATAAAATTGCTGAGAAACAAATTTTGTCACTATAAAAATAAGAATGCCTCTTTAGGAAAAAGTAAAGGAAATATTAATTCTTTCATAAAGTACTTTTATTTGCTTTGGGTCCTAAGTTGTGTCTTAAGGAACAATGTCTTTGCAAACACAAAACATCCCCTCCAAAAACATGAAAAGGCTTTTGCTAGAAAACAGCAGAAGATAACTAGTCCTTTGACTATGAACCCAAAGTATTGCATTCTCTTTATTTATGCGTCTTATAGATTCTTAAGGAATTTTCATAGACATAAAATGAGTGCCAGTTATTAATATTACCACCTCCATCTATTTCTCCCTTTTGGTGCCATTATACTGAATGGTAATATGAAATAAATCTGCCAGGTAGGGTTCCTGCTCATAACACATAACTCAAAATGGACATTGTCAATCCAGACAAAAATCATGTAACAAGAAAAGTGCAATTCTCCAACACCCCAAGGTCAGTGTCTAGTCAAAAATTTGATATATTTTTACCTTAACATTCCTCAACTGTGGGGTCATGAGCTGGTGATAGAGAAAGCAAGCATATGTCTTATCTATTCTATAGCTCAGTGTTTTGCAAAACATGAATTACAACATTTCATATGACGCATAAGCAAACATTAAAAATATAACTTTATATATTAGGAAAAGTGTATGGCTATCGTAATGTGATTTCATGTATAATTTTACTGTATTTGAGACTAAAGCGAATCAACTTTAAACTGACTTAGAAAAGTTATAAGCTAAATCATAGTCAGATGCTAAGGTTGGTATGGAAAAATCATGACATTTGTATGTGAATAAATGGCACCAAAAAAAGCACTGTTTTAAACCATACTCAATGACCGTTTCTCATGGGAATTAATTAAAAGAGGTGAGAATCATTGTCAGTGTTTGAGGTCTTCGTAAAGCATATCTTGAGACAAGAACTTGGATTCTGACGGTTTATTTGAGAAGTAAGGGAGTACAGTGGGGGAATGGGGAAGAGAGACACCGGAAGGAGGGAAAGCCAGTTAAGGCACGTTGAAGTTGTAATTCCAAACTGAATCACGCAGAGGACACACTGCTAAACTGTAGCACACACCACAGCATTGCTCTCTGAGGGCAGCAAACTCAGGTATTTATCCACATCTTCCCATGTGTCACTGGTTAATGGTTGCTCCTGGGGACATTGGTTCCCTGGCACTTCTGTCCTACCTTGAGGAGTCCACATGAGATTTCTGGACAGATTGTGTCCTCATGCAGGGAGACACAGGAAACATTCAGTGGTGTAGGAAACGAGCAATACCGTGACAGTGTCTTCTGTGAACTTTGCTCTAGATGCTATTGAATTGCTTTAAAATGGCTTTTAAATGACCAGTGATGCATGATTTATTTTTCAGAGGTTTTTATTTGAAAAATTGCATTCTAATTCTGGGAAAATTATTTACACCAATATCATTTAAATGAGGCAAATTCGTTGGTTATCTATTCTCAACTAGGTTGAATCAGCAAGAACTGAATCCTATTTTGTGTTTTGTATTATAAATGTTTGAGGAACTGGTAGATGATGAGTTAATACTCAAGTATTTGACATGGCTATGCATACATTGACATCTTGGACTAAACTTTTATCCTGGAAATTAGGAACAAGAGACAAAGTTAGATATTTGTGAGGAAAAACAAGAGGTCAACAAAGTACATAGCTCCATTAGTATCCAAAGGGGTTTATAGGTCATCCCTTTTTCATTTACTCTTCTACCACAAAATACTTGTTTTTTCCAGATCCTCTTGTTGAAATCTATTAGTATTTACTTTCCTAGGCTTAATCCCAAATCATTTTTTGCCAACCATCTCTAAGCAGCTCTGGTGCCTATTTTTTTGCTCTGTACTTCATTGAATATGCACCACCTCCCATTTTTGTCAACTGGCAGGTTTGTCTATCTATATTTTTACCCTCCAGCCAAATGACAATAAATAAAAGTCATGGCTTAAAGCTTTACTTTTTCAGAAATCTCAATATTAGAATATAAGTACATGTCTCAGATCCTCAGTTAAGAAAGCTAAAGTGCTACTTGGAGTTTAAGAATTCATTCTACTTTAGTGGAACAGAAGCTTGCAGCTGGAGTAAGGGAGGCCACTGGAAGAGTACCTTGTCACTTTAAAATATGCTCCATTTTGTACCACTACTACCAGGTTCTCATTGAGAGCAATGACTAGAGAGAAAAAATATGTTTAAAAACAGTAACTTGACTCTTAGCCATGCTTTGGCAGGGTGCTTCACTATTGATCAGAAATGGAATTGTAGTCTTCCTTCTCAGAGTCCAAATGTACTTTTACTCCTGCACCGTCCTGTAGCAAGCTCCAATTTAGAAGTTCCACTGTAGTTCAGCTCTTTCCTCTGAGGCACCAGTACTGATGATTACTGTAGAAACCTATTTACTTTTGAATTGCATACTACTATCCTTTGTGCAAAACCAAAACTGGAGTTAATTAAAATGCCCTAGAAAACTGCTGCATGCACACAGATCCAAAAGAAACTATGTCCCTTCTTAACTAAAAACACATTGATTCAAAGAAGCAATGCTTAACCGGTGATTGTATAGGAGCCCGTAGAAAACTATAATCTGCACATGAGGGGAAAGAATGCTAGCTTTGATCATTTCTCTTTAATCCTTAAGTCTGTCAATGAGAATTTACATTCATTGTAATTTCTATCAACAACAGAAAACATTCATTGAGTGTATACCCTGTGATGGAAAGTGTTTTAGGAGCTGGAGATAGAAGATCAATTAAGAAGTTGTGTACAATATCTTCATTTGGGAAGGAAAACACAAAGTGGTTTATTCAGTGAATTAGGAGAGGTTGAGAGGCTTGAATGGAGCATAGAGAAGGGTTTCACGTGCCACACGTTGGTGAGCATGCATGAATGGGCCTCGTCCATCTTTGAAGTTTGTAGAACAGAGTGAAAGAGCCCAATGGGAGGCTGCAGGTAGGTGAAAGGGAAAAACAAAAAGGTGATCATTTTGGAGATAATTATGTTCCAAACACAAGCAGAGCACTGGAGGACATTCTTTCTCTGTCCTTTATTCTGTAAGTATTTATTCATCCTCACCATGTGCCAGGGACTCTTGCTTCATTGTAGAAACAATAATCAGGGTCTTTCACAGGGAAGCAGAAAGAATTGGGAAAGTAACCTGTAGATTAAAAGACACACCAAAGACTTAGAAACCCATCATAATTCATGGGATTTTTTTTTGGGATACCAATTCAAACACATTTTATTAGACAATTGGGAAAATTTGAATATTGACTAGGTATTTGAAATTGTTGATGAAGTGTTGTCATTTCATTTGTGTTCAATAATACTATTAGGCTATTTAAAAAGAAAAAAAAAAAACCTCTTTCAGAGATAAACCCCAAAATGTTTATAAATAGAATGAGAACAGAAATAAAACAGAAAATTGTTAAAGTTAGAATCTTACCCATGTTTAAGTATCTCTCCAATAATACAGTGTTTGTTGTGGCTGGTTCTGGTGTGAGAGCCATAAGCAGTTAATCATCATTTATTCTGGCTTGTCATAAACATTTATGGGCTCTTACCATGTGATTGGAGTAAACGTGCAACAATACTCTCTTTGTCACCCATCACGTTGCTTTCTTCCAAGCTCTTTGTGTCCTTTTCCATTTTTGTGGGGCTCAATCATGTCACTTGCCGTTTTCCGTCTCCCACTCTTATTTGAATTTCAAAGCAATGTCCCTTTTGGACAAGTACGCTTTCAGTGGTTACCTGCACCAGTGGAATTAATACGATGTGACCTATACACAAACACAATGAACGGTTTACCCTCTTTCAAAACAAATTACAAGCCCCTTTGAAACCATTTCTCTTTACAAAACATGAAAAAAGGAAGTGCTGTCTTAGATGTTTGTCTAAGGAAGGTGAAAAACTTCTACCAATCAGAGGCATGGATTTTAAAAGATGCAAGATCATCCTTGAAAGCCATTACGAATAGAACATAAGTATTCAATTTTTCAGCATTTCTCCTTTATAAATGCAAGAAAATGGATTCAGAAAATAAACCTAAGCAAGCATTTGTCACCGAAAAATCCCCCACTGCTTTCGGAAAAAAGTGGCCATTGTGTCATAGCCTGAACATCTTTTTTTTTCTCTTGGATGAACTAGAATTCATTTGCTTTATCAATAGGACCTAATCACCTCTTGCTCTTTTTGCTGGGATTATGCTTTAGTTCTGTCTGATTATACTGTCATTCAGATCTGAAATGAGGATGGCAGAAATAATAAGCAAAATATTAAACAGCTAGTTCTAAAGAACTATTTCCTAGCCTTCCTATCAGGAGATGAACAGAGGCATCACCCATACAATTATGAGCCAACCCTATTTATACCGCAAGCCCTTTTTCAATGTGCCCTTTCTTTACTGTTGAAATCATGCCAAATGGCTTAGTGTCGCTTGAATAAATATTATGTACTTACCAGGTTGGCTTGAAAATAGTTTGGGAATTAGCTCTTGATCCATCAATGGGCAACAAGAAAACTGCAGCTACTGAAAGGTCTGTTAACATTCTCCCCCGCAAGCAGTCCCAGAAGTCAGAGTCATTTTCTACTGTAAGAATTGATTAATGGGAAAAGAGCTCTTGTGCTAAAGTAAAATGTCAATAGTTCCAACACAGAACAGTGTAGCTAGACGAGTATAAGGAGACTTGCTCTGTGTACAATTCCTTCCTTCCTTCCTTCCTTCCTTCCTTCCTTCCTTCCTTCCTTCCTTCCTTCCTTCCTTCCCCTTATGGGCTCCAGGTTAAGGACAGGTAATGTAAAATGAATATAACATACTCTTTACCCTTGCAATAGACAGATAATACTATGCAAGATGTGTTCGAATCATGTGTGATTCAAACACAACTCTATGATAGTACTTTGGACACTGCATTTTATTTGTACACATTTATATATTCCCCATGGAGTTATGCATGAATGCCCAAGGCACGTATCATTTTGAATACCCAGTGCCTTGGAGTGTGTTCAGCACATAGGTTTTCAATATACATGTTCTGAATATATAAATGAACAATATTCCATCAAATGTAAGTAGAGTCAGATTTCTAGGAAAACAGAACAGTATTGAACATGGATCATAGATACGGAAGTAAATATGTTGTTTGAGGAAAAGTGAATATTCCTCCAGTTAAATATAGAGTACCAGGATTATAACCAGAGAAGAAGTCAAGGAAAGGAAGAGTTAAGAGTAGAAAGGCATCTTGGAGTCTAATTATAAATGAGTTTGGCCTTCTATGCAAAGGCAGTGGGGTATAGGATGAACATATGACCTAAGATGTGCTGTTAGATAATTACCAAGCCAGAGATGAGTTAGGAAGGGGACCCATTCCAGGCCGAATTGCAGTTGACTAAAAAGTCTGTGGTTGGGATGAAGGTGAGTGAATGGAAGGGGACTACAAAGTGAAACAAAAAGTATTAATGACTGATAGGATGAAAGAGATGCTTCAGAGAGAGAAATAGAGTAGAAGAATTACCTTGGACTTTGAAGGATCCCTGGAAAAAAATCTAGTTATTAATGTGATAGTATTTCAGATTAAAAAAATATATAGAAAACTTTAGATTTTAAATTCTCAAAAGTCCTGTAGAACAGAACAAGAAAAACAATTTGTTGCTAAATTGCTCAGGTGTTCTGACTATTAAATGTCTGAGACTTTTTCTGAGCCACTGGGTCTAAAATTCTAGAGCATTTTTTTTTACCTTAAAGATGGCCTATCTTGTGTCATATATCCTGAATATGCAAACATGGCTAATTATGTTCTCTTAATGAGTATATGTTATGTGAAAGACCACTGGAATTTAAGAGAACTACTCGAAGTCATTATGGGATCTAAATACCCTAGAGGGAGCACTCAGATGTTCTTGTGTCCTTGCCACAGGCTTGCAGTGCATCCCAGCATGTCAATCTGCTGAGTTATCTAGATCCAGGAATTTCTTCCTAAACAGACTATTTCATAGATTATGGTTGTATCAGCAATCAGAAAATCACAGCAATCCCTTCCCACAGGGACTTAAAAATGTATGACTTCCCATTACTGGGAGTCCAGAAGTAGGGTGTGTATCAGGGATGACAAAATATACTTGCTCAGGTATATTTTTCTAGAGGTCTTTTGACCCTGCTTTCCTTTGTTGGGACTGAAATCTCAGGGAGGGTGATTAAATAGCTATAGGAACTGAACACGGGATGATGTTAAGAGAAACAGAAGAGTGACTGGAAACTGTCCCAAACAATAAAAGCAAAATAATCCGTGACTTCTCCAGCAAATGTATTCTGCATTCTCATTGGCTCAAACCATACAATATACCTATGCTTGAACATATCACTGGCAGTAGGATGAGATTAATCTTAGAATCAATCAGATCCCTGGAAAGAAAAAGAAATACAGAGAGTTGGTAACATCATTACAAGAGTAGAATGATCAAGGAGTCAGAAATTAGCCAGCGGCCAGTAACTGCAATAAGCCCCGATTGCCCCTATCCTTGAAAAGAAAAAAAAGTGAGCAGATAGTACAATGCCGGGTGTAGGAAGTGATGCTGCTTCTGATGAAACTCCTGCTCTGTCACTGCGTAAGAAAGCAAAAGACCTCTGTTCCACTTTGTGCTAGAATCTACAGTCATCTACAGTTCTTTGTGCTACCGAGTCATTTGCTAGAACCAGGAGACAATACCTTTTCCTTCCCTATCCCTTCTTATTTCCTGTCCAGTGCCTCTTATTGGCAGTACCCAGCTGACAAGATACTCTAAGAAATGTCATTTGTAGGCTAACATTCACCTTCTGAAACATATAGAGAAAAGACATTGGGGCTAAGGGCCTACATGCAATGAGCGCTCCCTTAGACCACACAGGCCTGCATAGGGAACTCAGGATGGTGCTGGGTGAGGATGGGGTTATAGCAGGTAGTAGTTCCTCTGAAGCACGTAGGTTAAGTGGGTAAGAGAGAAACACCTCAATAAAAATGGGTTCTGTTAACAGTGAGGAGGTGGGGACAGATAATGGATGGCATATATAAGAGAGGCTGGCAACCAATCCCCAAATTCATTTTCAATAACTAATCCAAATTGATAGAGACTTTGGAAAATCCCTTGAATTCAAATTGCTTAAATAGTGTTGTGTATCTCTTGATAGTCTAAGAAAAATGCTATTATTTTTGCTGCTATCAGGGAAATACCCCACATGGACCAAGAAGAAGCATTTCTATGGGGGTATTGTTATCACTGCAACACAAGAGCTAAAAGGAGTAATTAATGTATTAACCAGGATCACTTCATTAAGATGGAATGTGTTAGACATGCTCACACACATTATCAGTAAGTTTGACTGCTTTATCGCTTAATTGATGCTAACAGATTTCCTTCTCAAAGTTTTCACCTCATATTGGCTCAGTGGGAGTCCAAGCATCATTACCACAGGGCTGGGAACAAAAGATTTTGTTAACCCTTTTCCCTGATGAACACGTCATTTAGGAGGAATTTTGGAGGGCAAGACAACCTAGGTTTCCAGTGCGGCTGGAGTCCCATGCTGCAGTCTCACCAGACCTATTTTGAGTTGCTTGGCAAGATACAAAGGTTGCTCCGTTAACTTACTTCTATCCTCCTTGACGTCTAGAAATTTCTAAACTTTGTTTCTTGTCCAACAGACATTTCTGCTTAATACTCTTCTTTCTTTTTGTTCATCAATACAACACAAATGAATAGTCAGCCTTTTTTGAAATGTGCACCTATACATATTGTACATCTACCTGCTGTATCATATCATCTATCTTCTTTTTAGTACAGTCTTGGAATCCTCTAATTTTTTTCAGACAATGGGGTCTGGTCATGTTTGCTTTGCTTTCTGGTTTTCTTACAGAACGTGTTCCTTGTCTTCATTTGGATGCTCAAACGTTCAATGATATTTATCATAATTATATTTACATTAATGATTACAATGTTTTTAAACTACTAAGAAGTGTAAGCTAATTATAGCACTTTAAAATAATAGAAGTATTGAAAATAAAAATTATAATCTCCTTACTCTCAAATTCCTGCCCATTTTATGAAATCATGCTTGGCATCTCCCTCCAGATTTTTTATTTAATTCAACAAGAATGTTTATGTATGAAATATTTCATCATGCAGAGAAACATAATGAAGATTATGAGTTAATTTATGTTAAGTGCCAAGTAAAGTGCCTGGCATATAGTAAGATGCTATTAAAGTTTTATTCAATTAAAATATGTCTATTTATCCACTTTCAAGATATTAAGGATATTCACAGTTTTCTGTATTTGCTTCAGATTGCTTTGTGCTTAAGAAGAAATAAAGCATTATAGATTCATTAAAACCTCAAACCCGTAGTTTTCCTCCTGAAGTCTCACACTTTATCTTCTCTGAAAAAACTTGTTAAGGAACAAGGGTGGGCAGAAATCTTTGCATTTGCTTCTTTGCGTATAGAATCTCCATATATTTTGATAACATTACATATCTACATGTCCATAATCAGTGTATGCTATTATTTGTGCATTTTTTAAAGGAATTACACAACTGGAATTATATTGAACACATTTTAAAAATTTCCATTTCCCCTTCTCATTATGGTTGTGTGATTCATCCATTTTAATTTATATAATCTTGTTAATTGATTTTCGGTATATTTCTCAGTTGTGTGACTAACGGATATTTATTTACCTCTTATCTGTAGACTTTTGGGTTGTGTAAACTATTCTGCTATTACAAAGGATGCTAACATGCATGGCCTTGTTTGTGTTGCCTCAAGCTCTCCTGCAAGAGTAGCTTTAGGGGAAAGACGTAAACCTACAAGCTTCCTGGACTGTAGTATAAATGCATCTTCAATTCACTTGGTATTAATAAATTATTTTCTAAATTAGCCACATCAGTTGACAGTATTACCTTCCTACATTCTCACTAACAACTGGCATGCTCAGATATTTTAATTTTTACCAATCTGGGCACGAAGTAACATCTAATTTTTATTTTGGATCTTCTGAATATTACTGAGACTATGCATCTTTTTCTACGTTGTTGGGTGATGTGGCATACCTTTTCATGAAATATCCTTTGCTCATTTTTCTATTGGGTCATTCACATTTTGTTTTTACTATTTTTGATATAAATTATTTATGGGTTATTTACAAGTATGTCCTCTAGTATGTAGCTTATATTATCACTGTTTATGGTGTTTTTAATTTTAATGTAGTGAAATTTCTCATTTTTATCTTTGCTGGTTTGTTTTTCCTGTTGTAAATGGTTTTTTTATATTCTCTTTTGAAAGGTTTAAAGCTTCTCTTTTGATGTTTAGGCCTTTAATCTGTTGAGAATTCATATTTGTGTAGGTTATAATAGAGAGAGTTTTTCTATTTTATGTATTAATAGCCTATTGTCCCAGAATCATTTATTAAGAATTCCATTCTTCTGCAACGTTTAGGTTTTTTGTTAAATGTCAGATTTGTGTTATCCCAAATTAGCATATGTTCAGCACATTTGTCTCGGGTCACTGTTCAAGTTATCTCTTCTATTTACTTTCTCTAATACCACTAGATTCTAATTTAAGAATTATTGTCTAGACTGCAGGATACCAAGACTCTCCTATTAAAATTGGCTTTGTGTTTTGTTTCTAGCACGTCTACTTGTTGATAGTGAAATGGTATTTTGCCTACAAAATACATACTGTTGGCAGAACTAGACTTGTTTCTGATATTTATAAAATACTATATATTTGATAAAATTGGTAGTATATAACCCTAAGAATTTTTGGACCACTTGATCCTCACTGTTGAGGCAGCTAATGATTTCTACATTTGCTGTCCAGGAAAAGGAGTGACACAGAGAAAGAATGTCAAAGCAGATTCTACAAACAGTAGAATCAAAGATTTAGCCCAGACCCAGAAGAAACAGAAGGCATAAGTGAAAATTTTGCTGTATATATTACTGTGCCTATGTATGGAACTGCTTAAGAAAACGTGGAAATGGTACTACTTAAAAAGAAATATGTATTTCTTTTATTAAGCAGTAGTTTCAGCAATCTGGTCAAAGTTATTATGTAAACTTGACTATCATTGGTCTCTGCCAGTGAGTAGCATTGAAAACATTTTGGTTTTATGGCATGATCTAAAAAACATTAGTCATACGAAAACCACCATTCTCTTTGTACTCAATGAGGTTAATTTGCCCAGGTTACTTCTTAGTAAACTATGAGATATGATCCTGCCACTGCACTCCAACCTGGGTGATGGAGCAAGACCCTGTCTCAAAAATAGATAAATAACGTGGAAAATACTTGGTAATTCTACAGTTGGTGGCTTATAGTAACAAAATCTATAAACATAAAGGGCTTTGTATTCTGGAAAATATGTAATATATGCAACAGCCCTCTCTGATTTTCTTTGATTTGTGTTAGCCTTGGCCTGAAGTGAAAACAAGACCCCTGAACCTGCCGGGTTTTGTCATTTTTAGCTGGAAAATAATGGGAAAACTTCACCTCTCCCTGGCAGCAGCAGTGGAGCTGGCGACGGTCACTTCAGCCTCCCAGGAGCTCTGAATCCTGCTTGGGGCTGGGGCCAGGCTGGTCAGGCAGCTACTAGTGCTGCTCACATGGAGGAGCCAGCGTGTTAAGCATTTCTGTCTTCACCCTTGCAATTCCATAAAACAATTTAAAGTTACAATATTCTATTTTAAACCGCTAACAACTCTACTTCAACTGAGGGTGCTTTTGCATCCTTAGGTACTTGCCAGTCTCTGGAGGCATTTCTGGGTATAACAACTGGAAGCTTCTACTGATATTTGTCAATAAGCATTAGTGTGATGCACAGGACTGCCTCCCTTCCCAGTCAAGAAAGAATTTTCTAGCCCCCAAATGTAGAACCTAAATTACTAGTAAAATCCTCTCCCTTATGTAAACGGACAGGGAGGGTCTCCAAGGACTATAGGAATTTAGTAAACTTGAACAGTAAGCCTGTTTTACAGCCTCCTGCACTGCAGCCTGTTTCCCCAAACCCTGTGTGAAATGAGGTCACCTAGCTGGTTAGAAGTAGTTCCTGACAGACCCTGGCATCTTACAGATGATCCTGAGTGAACTTTCCTCATCACTGTGCTAACATGTCCACCTGGGAGGAGCTACAGCTTCTTCTTCTTCTTTTTTTTTTTTTTTTCTTTTTTCTTTTTTTGAGACAGTGTCTTACTTTGTTGCCCAGGCTGGGGTACAGTGGCATGGTCTCAGCTCATGGCAACCTCTGCCTCCTGGATTTAACTGATTCTCAATGCCTCAGCCTCTTGAGGAGCTGGGACTACAGGTGTGCACTACCACATTTGGCTAATTTTTGTACGTTTAGTAAAGACAGGGTTTCACTATGTTGCCCAGGCTGGTCTTGAACTCCCGACCTCAAGTGATCCACCTGCCTTGGCCTCCCAAAGTGCTGGGATTACAAGCATGAGCCACCACCCCAGCCGAGCTATAGCTTCATCACCATCTCATGCAACCCATGTGCTGGCATAATGACACTGGGTCTGCACCACGGGGACCCCTCCTCTGCATGCAGAGATGCACACTCTCCTGTCTCCATCTGCCTCATAGCACCCTTCTATCACTTTGCGTAGGGAGACACTGCTGTGAATAATCCTCCCAGGGCTCTCCTTATCTGTGACAATAAAACTCTTACTGATCAAAGCCTGCTTTCTTGTGGAGAGTTGTTTGTTACTCACCAGTTAAAAGAACCCTTGATTTTTCAGGTCACATTTCCTCCACAGACTCCTGTCTCCACAATAAAATTCTGTGTATTCCGGAAGCTGGGATGGGAGGAGAACTAGAGATGAAGAGAAGATTGTTTAGTGGTGGATCCCCAGAGAAGGGACATTGCACTGCAATCTCTCTCAGCCCTCTTCCTAGTAGGGCATGATGGTAAGAGACGGGAAGAACATCAGGTTGACTTGGAGTACCCAAGGGAATCTTCAAGCTAACTCTGTGGTGGCATGAGTATTCCAACTTGCCTTCGTTCCCAGTGTGTCACTGGCGTGGAACAGCAGAAATGAGTCTGTGCTAAATCTCTGGGACGATGAACCCTGCACCCCTTACAAAGTTTCCCAAGGCCCCAGAATCGAGCGTGAACAGTAGCGTGATTTCCCAAGTGCCTAGAACAACAGGAAAAGATTGAAAACCTTAGAAGGCTGAAGCAGTTTTTCCATAGCCTATTCATGGCCCTGGATCTGCAGAAATTTTGTAGGTGGTAACCACAAGCACCTTCTGGATATGTAGTAATCAATGAAATGATAGAGACTGGTATGGGCTAAGACAAAAACAAAAGTAAGTTGTTTGTGCTTTGAACCACCCAGTGCTCCTCCTGGTACTGCAAACAATGGCATCCTGCCCCTCAACCTCTTTTCTGGGAGTTCTACATGTCAGACACATTGGGATTGAATAGAAGCCCCAACAGGGGATCATGGTTATTTTCGTATCTCAGTGTGGCAAAGGAGGTGGACTCAGAAATTACTTCAGGCTGCCAGTGACCTTGGATCTCCTGCTGCTTTCCTTCTCATGAATTTAATTAGATTATTTTATGTGCAATTTAAAAAAAAATAATTCCCCAAAAGATTGAAAACACCTTGAGAAGAAGGGTTATGGCTACCCGTTCACTGCTTTGTCTCTAAGTATCATGCCTGGTGCCTAAAGGATGTTCACCAAATACTTGTTGAATGAATGAACAAATCATAAACACACATGAATGTATGTCTCATATCTAGTTACATTGGAAGAGCTC
This sequence comes from Cacajao melanocephalus, assembly GCA_963573385.1. Taxonomy (NCBI): domain Eukaryota; kingdom Metazoa; phylum Chordata; class Mammalia; order Primates; family Pitheciidae; genus Cacajao; species Cacajao melanocephalus. The sequence continues at coordinate 22,899 of CAUYLG010026912.1, forward strand.
TAGTTTGGGGTTTGGATGTTTTGGATTGATCCTGACCCATTCACTAATCAGGGGTCACCTTAGCAAATCATAACCTTTTGGAGCCTCAGTTTCTTCATTGGCAAAATGGGAAGATTGGAGTCAGTGGTTTATGAACTGTGTTTGCTCTGGGAATATGTTTGAGAATGGAATAGGACTTCGAGAAGAATGTGCAGTTGGCTGGCTCAGTACTTCTTGCCTTTAATGAGAACAAAATTAATTTGTTTTAAATATTAGGCTTAGCATTTAAAGAATATGTCTGTGGCTTATATACTCCCCATACCTTACCCACCCCACTGCCCCCTGCCACTGAACCATACATACACTTGGGGGAAATACCTCTAAGTTCCCTTACATGTTCTTTTTTTAAAAAAAACTTTTTATTTTTTAAATTTCCAATGTTTATGGGTACATATGTGTATATTTTTATGGGGAGTATGAGATATTTTGATGGAGGCATACAATGTGAAATATGCACGTCATGGAGAACGGGTTATCTATCCCCTCAAGCACTTATCTTTTGTGTTATAAGCAATCCAATTATACTTTATTTTTAAATGTACAGTTATTATTGACTATTGTCATCTAGTTGTACTATCAAATAGTAGGTCTTATATTAAGTATATATTTTTATCCATTAACCATCTCCCTTTACTCCTACCTACCCCCCCATACCCACTACCCTTCCTAGCCTCTAAAAAGCATCCTTCTACTCTTTATGTCCATGACTTTCATTGTTTTGATTTCTAGATTCCACAAATAAGTGAAAACGTGAAGTTTTTCTTGGTGTGCCTGGTTTACTTCACTTAACATGATGACCTCCAGTTCATTCATATTAGTGCAAAGGACAGGATCTCATTCTTTTTATGGAAGAATAATACTCCATTGTGTATATGTACCACATTCTTTATCCATTTAATATTATGGAAACTTAGATTGTTTCCAAATTTTGGCTGTTGTGAACAGTGCTGCAACAAATATGAGAGTGCAGGTATCTCCTTGATAGACTGATTTTTTTTTTTCTTTTGGGTATATGTCTAGCAGTTGGATTGTTGAATCATATGGTAGCTCTACTTTTAATTTTTTGAGGCACCTCCGAATGGTTTTCCATGGTAATTGTACTAATTTACATTCCTAACAATAATGTATAAGAGTTGCTTTTTCTTCATATCCTCACCAGCATTTGATATTGCCTGTCTTTTGGTTAAAAGCCATTTTAAGTGGGGTGAGATAACATCTCATTGTAGTTTTGATTTGCATTTCTCTGATGATCAGTGATGTTGAGCACCTTTTCATATGCCCTTTTGCCATTTGTGTCATCTTTTGATATGTGTCTATAAAAATCTTTCAGCTATTTTTTGATTGGATTATTAGATTTTTTTCCTATCTAATTGTTTCAGTTCATATATTCTGGTTATTAATCCCTCATCAGATGCATAGTTTGCAAATATTTTCTCCCAACCTGTGGGTTGTCTCTTCACTTTGTTGGTTGTTTCCTTCCCCATGCAGAAGCTTTATAACTTGACATGATCCTGTTTGTCCATATTTGCTCTGAGTGCCTGTGTTTGTGGGATATTGCTCAAAATATTTTTGTCCAGACCAAACCCTTACATATTCTTAAGATAGACATGCCAGTATATAACCAGAAAAAGCAATCCAGTATTTCACCACATTAACTTTGCAGTGAGTTAAAAGCCTGTAAGCGTTGTTAAGAATCTGGATTGCTTAGCTAAGAATTGGTAGGAAAATAGGTATACCTGGGAAATCATGCTTGTCATCTGATGTTCACTACTCAGAAAGCACATATATATATATACATATATATATATGTATATATATATATATATGTGTATATATATATATATATATCCTATGCAGAAAAAAAATATGTATATGTACAAATACATTAAGTGTGCAAGCCCCCAAAATTTGAGACTTGTCTTAGTTGATTTAGAAAGTTTATTTTAACAAGGTTGAGGTATTTTACCAAGGTTGTGCCTGCATGACACTGCCTCAGGAAGCTCTGATGACCTGTGCCCAAGGTGGTCAGGGCGTAGCTTGGTTTTATACATTTAGGGAGATATGAGACATCAATATATGTAAGAAGTACATTGGTTTGGTCTAGAAAGGCAGGAAAACTTGAAGCAAAGGTAGGAAGACTAGAAGCAGAAGCAGGGAGGGAGCTTCCAGGTCACAGATAGATGATACACAAGTGGCTATAAACTTTTGTTTCTGATTAGCCTTTCTAAAGGAAGCAAATCAGATATGCATCTATCTCAGTGAGCAGAGGAGTGACTTTGAATAGAATGGGAGGCAGGTTTGCCCTAAGCAGTTTCTGGCTGGCTTGAGTTTTCCTAGTGATTTCAGGGACAAGATTATTTTCCTTTCACAAGTGTTTGGTTTGTGTGTCTGTGGGTGCCCACAGGTTGACATTTTTTCAAATACTTAATGTGTACCAGGTATTTTACTGATAGGTTAAAAGAAAAAACTAATGAAATACAGCAGTACTATAAAGTAGGTAAAAATTACTATGCAGTTTTATATTTCTTCACTCAAAATGTTTATTCAGGTGAGAGTGGTGGCTTACGCCTGTAATCCCAACACTTTGAGAGGCTGAGAAAGGTGGATTACCTGATGTCAGGAGTTCAAGACCAGCTTGGCCAACATTGTGAAAACCTGTCTCTACTAAAAAAAAAAAAAAACTAGCTGGTTGTAATGGTGTACACCTGTAATCCCAGTTACTCAGGAGGCTGAAGCAGGAAAATCGCTTTAACTCAGGAGGCAGAGGCTGCAATGAGGAGAGATTGTGCCACTGCACTCCAGCCTGGGTGACAGAGTGAGACTCTGCCTCAAAAAAAAACCAAAAAAAGTTTATTCAGTGTCTACTATATCCTTTTTATATGGAAATTTTTGGTGCCGCAAAAGAAGTAGCATTCAAATATAAATTTTCTCAGCAAAACAATTTACTTCTATAGAAGGGTGCATCTCACAAATGGAGCAATGGCGAGCACACACCTGGACAAGGAAGAAGGGGTTTTATTACTGACGCAGGTAGCCCCTACTGCTGTGTTGTTCCCCTATTGGCTAAAGTTGGATGGCATAGTCTAAGCTAATTCCGATTGGCTATTTTAAAGAGAGTAGGGGCACAAACTGGAGTGGTGAGGTGCGTAGTTTGGTGGGAAGGATGATTACAGAACAGGTCAGAGAAGGTGACCTGGAACAGATGTGAACTACTGATTAGAACTGTCAGGAAATTGGTTTACTGAAACTAGAGGCAAGGGGACACAGAGAACCAGGAAGTTAAACTTTAATATGGAGAATTAAAGAATAAGAGAGCCAAACATACTGATATACTGATTCTTTGAAGAGAAACTTGGAGTTCACTATATCTAACATCTCTCATAACATGCAATGTAATGGGCAAGGGATATTAGTGTAAAAATGACACACACGGTCCCTACTTTCATGGTGCTTATATGAAAAGCAAATGGGAAGGGCAGAAAATAAACAAATACATTCATAGAAGTCTGAGATAGCGATGCATTTGTCATCATTCTTATTAGAGATTTTCGGGTATCTCTGAAGAAAATAAAGAGGACACTTGTGATGGTTAATTTTATCTGTCAACTTGGAAGGTGTTTTTAGATGAAATTAAAATTTAAAAGAACTTATAAAACATGTTGTCCCCATAATGTGGGTGGTCCTTGACCAATCAGTTGGAGGCCTGAGTAGAACAAAAGGACCAGCCTCCTTGATCAAGAGAGAATTCTCCAGCAGATTGCTTTAGAACATCAACCACACCACTGGCTCTCCTGGGTGTCCAGACTGCTGGCCCATACTGTAGATTGTTATGAGTCAATTCCTTATAATCATTATCACTCTCTTTCTTTCTCTCTGTGTTTCTCTGGAGAACTCTGATGAAGACAGCAATAGAATAGAACATGATGAGGGTGAAGTGGGGTGAGAAGAGAAGCTGTATTTGATGGTATTCTTGGGGAAAGGTCTCTCTGAGAAGCAGACATTCGAGCTGTGATCTGAGTAATGCCAGGGAAACAGTTATCTGTTATCTGTCCCTTTCAAGACAGCAGCTTGAAAGGCTTTAGAGCATAAAATAATTTGGCATTTGGAAGTAACAGAAAGAATTAAGAAACTGAGGTTCAGAGAAGTTATTATTCAGAGAGAAGATGCCTCGTGGGAGGTGATTGGATCATGGGGGAGGAATTCTGCCTTGCTGTTCTCATGATAGTGAGTTCTCAGGAGATCTGGGTTTTTCAAAGTGTGTAGCAACTCCCCCTTTACCTTCTCCCTCCTGCTCCAGCCAAACAGGATATAACTGCTTCCCTTTGGCCTTCCTCTAATGATTGTAAGTTTCCCGAGGACTCTCCAGCCATGCTTTCTGTACAGCCTGCAGAACGGCAGGCCAATTAAACCTCTTTTATTTATAAATTACACAGTCCCAGGTAGTTTTTTATAGTAATGTGAGAATAGACCAATACATAGATATAAGCCTAATATCCATGTAACAGGCCAGAAAGCTTCTCAGGATAAAAAGCTATATGGTTTCTGTTTTGTTGTGAGAACATTTAATGACTTGAACTCTTGAACAACTGAGAGTGTCACAGTAATATGAAAAGTAGCAGTCAATCATCCATTTTATTTAAGAAAAATTCTGTATAATTTCCCCTCCCTGCCAACTTCATAGCTGCAAGTGAGACGAGGTACCTTAAGGCAAGGATATGACCAGGTAATTGGACCTGCAAATTGAGGACAATTAGATCATTCATACTTGAATAGCAACAAGTCAATTACAAATAATTGTAATTGACAATGGGGTAGGTTATAATTGATGTCAATGATTCCTAGGAAGAAGGGAGTAGAAGATTAGAGAACAGGTTTAGATTGTGTTTGTGGTCACAATAAAAATTAGCAACAATGTATAATTAGAATAGGGTTAGAAAATTGGGCATGATCCACAAACCTTATAATTCTTAATCTGTATATAGATTATAAACTTCCAGGGATAAGCAGTGTTCTATTGGATGCTTCCTGTGCTACATCACAAATTTCCCTTGCTTTTGAGAGGTTTGAAAATAATTTTAAAAGCAGAAAATTTATAAAATGCTGGAACTTTTGTCATAGTTTTGCTGCATTTGTTTATACAGCTTTCCCCCATTTTCAAGCTCTAAGGGCTGCATGAATCCTAGGCTCATTACCTTTTCTAACATGTCTATGTTGTGTATATCAAACTTTATATTTTTACCCAAATATAAGAAATGTCACCAAGAGTGGTTATAGAATTCACTTTTTATCACAAAGCAATTGAGAAAAGGCTAGAATGTTTCAGTCGCTAGTTTTCACTGATTATTTTGTGTCACATTGAGGCCTTTGTGTACCTCTGCCTTTGGGCTAGAAAGGAAGTAGCATCGAAGGCAGAGTGATAGAATCTGTATGAAGTAAATGGCTTGATGAAACACATTCACAAAGTGGCCCACTGCAATTCTCCATTAATAAAATCTCTTTGATTACTCAAAATGTATTTATCCTTATTTCAAAATGCATGCATATTTGGGAAGTATACATAAATGAGGGGGGACCACATCACTATCCAGTTTAACAGTATTTTCATTTGATTTTTTATGATTATTTTTTATTCTGGCATTGAGATGTTATTGCAGACGCTCTTCTGTTTCCTGCATTACAGTTCAGAATGACATAGTGAGTATTTTACCATATAATTATAAACTGCGTAACTAAAAATTCAATGGCTATTCATCATTTTTCCTAGTGCTGGTCTCATCTTTTTCCATTTTTGTGATAAATATTTGTATCAAGGAATATCTTTGTGATGTTCCTTGCGTTTCAGATTATTTTGTTGTGACTTCTGAACTGGGTAAAAAAATGCTCATATTTAAAAAGTGTGATTTAGCATTGACATACTAGAAATCCTAGAATGCTGAATCTCAGATGGCTAAAGAAGTGCTTCTCAAATTTAAAATACACATGAAGCATTTGGAGATAATTTAAAAATTAGAATTCTCATTCACTTGATCTGGGGTGGAGCCTAATATTGTCCCCCCTAACAACTTTCCAAGCGATGTTGATGATGCTGGCCCTTGCCTCACACTTCGGTAGAAAAATCGTAATTTTTTTCTCCCTAAATGTGTCAGTGATTGTTGTGTTTCAATGTCCATGTATATCCAAGATCCCTTTAACCTCACCACATCTCAGGGAAGATGTCATGACTGCATGAACATTTTTAGGTTTATGTATTATTCTCCAAAAATGCAGTAGCTAAATCCCTTTCCTTTCTGGCATTTGTTTTGTAGAAGAGTAGCCTGAGGACACCTGACTTTGTTTTCATTTGTGGTTAGATAACCTCTTACATTTCCCACCCTGTGTGTTTATAAGGTCATAATTCAAAAATGAAATTCAAGCAGCAGGGCTAAGTAGGCTCCAGCAGGACAAATCCTCCTGCTAACCATGAACTCTAGACACAACACAAACCACTGTGTGAAAACACTGGGGAGTGAACAAGAGCAGTGAGATTTTAGAGGGGAATTGACGCAGAAAAAGGAAAGAGCACAGAGTGAGTTTCTGGAGTTTATAATTTTTAGTTTGAGGGCAGGTCATAGTCAGTGTCACAGTGGCAATTAAAACCAACAGAAAACCTGTAGCCTTTTTGGCAAGAAAAATTGGAGGCTAGTGCTTGAAGCACCACTTCCTCTCAGAAGTCAAAGGGTAGTCCCGGAAAGGAGAGGGAAAGGCGGAGCCCCTAAATTTATGTATTAACTCTCCCTATATCGCCAGGCTATACTATGAACCATGAATGTGTAGAGTACATTGCCAGCAGCTCAGCTAATAGTGAAAGATATGAAGTGACATATTTTTATGCCACCTATAGGGGAACACATTTAACAAAAGATAAATAGTGTCCAGTTTAGTTACCTACTGAAAGGAATTAAGAAGACTTGAAGAAATAGAGAAAGATACGATGTTAATAGAAGACTAAATAGTTAAGATGTTAATTTTACCTCAAACTGATCTATAGGTTCCATGTAATCTCTATCAAAATCCAACAACCCTGCATTTAAAATTCATATGAAAATATTAAGGACCTAGATTATCCAAAGCAAACTTGAGAAGAACAAAATTAGGAGACATACAGTTTATAACTCCAAGATTAACTATAATACACTGTAATCAAATTATTATTTTACTGGCATAGAATTAATAAATAGATTAAAGTAATAGACTAACGCACTAAAAACTAGAGACATACTTATGTCAGATACAGTAAGCTCCTTTTCAAAGGTTTAACTTTTAACTTCTTTGTTCTTTGTTCTTGAGATCACCTTGCCCCTTCCCCTAATCTACCTGCTCTTTAAGCAACTTTTCCCGCTGATCCCAACCTGTAACTCACATCTCTTCCTTATTTAGAAAGAGGTCTTCAGTCCTAGCCATCCAGTCTGTAAACTGCACCTCCCATGGAAAACTACTTTTCCCGCTTTTGCAGTGCCCTGACATCTGCAAACATGCCTTGTACCTTAACGGACAGCCTCTCCATTCCTGCCTAATTAGCAATATTCAATTTTAAACAGTAGTCAATCGGACCAGCTTAGATTGTGTGGTCCAACTCCAGCCAATGGGGACACAACACAGAAACAGGTACTAACTGCGTTAACAATTAAAGAAAAACCCTTCCCTTCTTTGTTCAGTGTGCTCTGGCAGTGACCAGAAGTGCAAGTGGCACCCTTCTTCAGAAGTAAATTTGCCTTGCTGAGAAATCTTTTGTTTGAAAGCTCATTTCCATTGTGACTCCAAGCTCTTATTTCCAACACTTAAATATCTGTTTGATTTTTTTGGTGAAAAATTCAATAGGATAAAGGATAATCTTAACATGGTGATAGGAAAACAAGATATCCGTTGAGAAAACAATGTATTGAGACCCTATTTCACACAAAACACAAAAATTAATTTGAGATGTATTGTAGACTGAAATATAAAAACAAAACTATAAAGCTTTTAGATAAAAAATAAAGAAGAAAATATTTGTGACTTGTATGTAGGCAAATGTGTCTCAGGACACAGAAATTAAAACCACAAAAGACAAGAAATGAATTAAATTTTCTCAAAATTAAAAACTTCGTCATATTAAGAATGTCACAACTTTGGTAGGAAAGTATGAATAAAAATTTTTAAATGCAAGTAGTCAAACAGCAAAGAGATATCCTGAAACGGCTCCCACTGGTCTAAGGTAGGACAATATGAACATAAAATTAAATAAGAATAATGGATTATCATAGTTTAAATTAAAATGATCTGTGATACTGCTGATAAATAAATATATAAATAAGAAAACAAAGTAAATGGAGGCGGGTAGGATTTATTTCATACAGTAGAGTGACAACCAGTAAATGTGGAAGCAGTGATAAAATTGTGAATCACTATTTTGCAGCCATAATTGTAACAATTATTGCAGAAAACACTTACCAATAGATGCCCAAACTGGTGAGTGAATTTTAATGAATTTAAATCAAGTAGAGTGTATTTATACAGGCTCAAATATCTATGCACAGGTTACTTATAAATCACAAAGGCAAAATGGTAACTTAAGAGCTGAGAACTTTGGCAAACTTTACCTTGGATCTGATCAAAGTTAGCATTAGTAGTAATGGAAAAAAATTGATAACATTTACTTCTTGATGTGATACACTGAGTAGGACATGCATCATTAGCAGTATTCTTGTCAAAAGTGCATAACCTGATGCTGATCATGAGGAAACCACCGGACAAAGTCAAATTGAGGAACATTTTACGAAACAATGGACCTGTACTCTTCAAATGTCAGTGCCATGAAATTTTTCAAAAAAGAATTTGAGAACCTATTCCAGATTAAAGGCTAAAGAACTATGACAATGAAATGCCATACACAATCCTAGATTAGGTCATAAATGGGTAAAATAATCCTAAAAACAATTGGTGAAATTGAATAAAAATTTTATAATCAGTATTAGCAATGTTAAATTTTCTGAATTTGATCATTTCACTTTGATTATGTAAGAAAATGAATGAACTTATTTTTGGAGTAAGAGAAAATGGAGAGAGAAAGAAAAAGAGAGAAAGTAATGTAAAAATATACAACAATTGCTGAGAGGTTTGTATGGCAATTAATTGTATTATTCTTGTGAATTTTCAGTTTACAAAGAAAAATTTTAATGCAGAATTTAAAAACCAAAGGAAAAAAATTTCAAATATTTTGCTGCTGTTTATTGAGTGGTTCTCTTTGTAAATCGATTCATCTTTATCTGTGATTTAGGGTCTCAGCACATCCAGGTTTTCTTTATTGGTATCATTTATCAATTATCATTTAATAACTTTTTCAAATGTTCTTTTTTTTCTCCTTGAGAACCCGGTATATCTTTTATACTTTTAAGACCATCAACCATTATTCTGTGAAAGGAAAGTGTTAATAAATATGGGGGGATAGGGTTGGGAGAGGATTTTCTAACTCTCTACAAGTGCACTTGCAAGGTTACACTTTCCAATATTCATAACACCAGCACAAATTCCATCTCCTTACACAGTTATTTGTAATTTTTTGATGTTATTCAAAATCTAATCATTTTAACTAGGTGCCCCTGCTACTTTGATCTGTAAAAAATACATTTTCAAGAACCAAGAATGGACTGCCCTTGAGGAAAGAGGATCTAGGATCCAGTTGGTGCAGCTTATGGCTTCTCCCTGTGTGTGCAGTTCTTAAACTATTCTTTTTATTTTTAAAAAGTTATTTAAATAGATAATATAGGCATGTGGCTTAAAAGGAAACCTCAAAAGGCACCAAAAGGTTTTGTCTCACTTAAAATTTGAAAAATTGTATCAACATCAAATAATTAAACATTTCTTTGTTTAAAAAAATGTTTTTATTAATATACAATCAACTTTTGGACAAAGCAAAGTTTCAACTTTGAAAGAAGAAATAAGATACATAATTTTGATTCCGGTGATGAATTTCTATTTTTCCTTCTTGAATTGAATCCTTTTTGTTTTTTAGACTTTTTTTTTTTCCATAATTGATGTTTTGTGTTGTGCAGTGACTGCAATGTACAGGAATAAGAGCATGTTTTTTAGTTAGCAAATTTCTTTGAAGGTCTGTATCTTAAAATATATCAAATTAAGATATTACACCCAGGTGCAGTGGCTCACACCTGTGATCCCTGCACTTTGGGAGGCTGAGTTGGGTGGATTGCCGTAAGTCAGGAGTTAGAGGCAAGTCTGACTAATATGGTGGAACCCCGTCTCTACTAAAAATATAAAAATTAGCCAGATGTGGTGTCTTGCCCCTGTAGTCCCAGCTACTCAGGAGGCTAAGGCAGGAGAATTGCTTAAACCAGGAGGCAGAGGTTGCAGTGAGCCGAGATCGCACCACTGCACTCCAGCCTGGGTGGTAGAGTGACGCTCCACCTCAAAAAAAGAAAAAAAAAAATACTACTTTTGTTATTAGTTTGTAGTTGTATAGTAGTAAATTGTGGCAAATGAGGATGGATTCATTTCTACTTTTAGGAATTTATTAGTGTTTTCTTTATGGCTTGATATATGAGCAATCGTTTTAAATGTTCCATTGGCTGTTGAATAGAAGGAGCAATACTTATACAGGATTTAGGATTTGAAATACAGTTACACATAAAATACACCCTATTAATATATTTGAAATACAGTTACACATAAAATATACCCTATAAATATATTAATAATAATATATTTACACATAAAATAGACCCTAAGTAAACAAGTAATATATTAAATTATTTGTTTACTTGTTCTATCAAAGACTATGTTAAAAATGTTCAATTAAATTTATGTTTCTGGCTGTCTCTTTAAATTTCTAAGTATGCGTTTTGAAATATTTAAATCTTCAGTTAAAAACTTAAAGATTTGCTACTATTTCTAAATTTCATATTCTATGATTGTGCTTTTAGTATATATATTTATATATGAAGTACATATATATACACACTCATATATTACATTCTATTTCCATTTATTTCATCTGTCAAAGGCTGAAAGGTTATGTTAAAAACTTTTAGGAAATTATTTCTGATTTTATGTCCAAATGTTTAATTTATATATTTACATATTGGGTTATCAAGTGCCTAAAAATCTCAACACAGTTTTATATTTCTTGTTAGTTGCATGTTTTACAACAAAGAGCATCTTTATCTTCTGAAAAGCTTATCTTGAACTCTACTTTGATATTATAATTGGAATATTTACTTTATTTTTATTGTCTCTATTTGCCCATCTTTTTCCTTCTAGTCTCTACAGGCCACTTTGTTTGATCCATGCATCTTGTTACAGCTTTTAGTGTGTGTGTGTGTGTGTGTGTGTTTGTACATTTATTCCAGGCTATAAGAATAATTGTGAAAATTAAGAACGGTATTGAAGTATGACTTAAATGCAGTAGAATACATGCTTATTAAGTGTACTGTTTGGTGAGTTTGGTGTATAACCAATATGCCTATCAAGATAGAGAACATTTCTTTTGCAACAGAAACTTTTGTTCACGTCCTTTCCCAGTCAACCCACTTCCTAGAAGAACCTCTCTTCTAATTTCAGAACCACAGGTCAAGTCTTCCTGTCTTTGACCTTTACATAAACATAACCATACCTAACATATCTATTTGCAACCTGGCTTATTTCCCTCAAAATATTATTTTAAAGATTCATTTATTTTGTTACTTGTATCAGTAATTCATTGCATTGATTTTTGAGAAGCATTGCATTGTATAGATATAATTTTAAGCATGTTTTCCCGAGACTGGACATTATTTGATTCTAATTTTCAGTTAGTATGGATAAGAGGCTATTGTGATTATCTGTGGACAAATATTTTATGGACATATTCCCTAATTTCACTTGGATATATTACTCAGAGTAGAATTGCTGAGTCCTAAGGTAGGTAGGTAGATAAAGTTTATAAAAATGCTTCACAATTTTCCAAAGTGGTTCTACCATCTTAAATCCCATTTGCAATGGAACCACTTGCTTTACATCATTAGTGAAGTGGAACACATGTACTCCTGGGAGGTAGTGGGTGTTTCTGAAACCTTTTGTGAGGTCAAAAGGACCAGAACTATTTTCATAATAATGCTAAGGTGTTATTTGTCTTTTCCTCCATGTTGACATTTGCACTGATGCAACAAAATCAATGGTGGGTAAAAGTAAGTCACCTGACACTTTAGCATAATCAAAGCAGTGGCACCAAACTGCACTAATAGTTGTTGTTTTCTTCACTGCTGTGTACTAACAGTGAAAAACAAAAGGAAGAAACAAACAAACAAAATAACAGCATCACATAAGAATGTTCTTGATGAAACAGTAAAAATGGCTAATTTTACTAAATTGTGACCCCAGCATACACTTAATTTTAATATTCCTTGCGAAAAAAATGGAGAGTCCACATAAATCACTACAGGTGCATTCTGAAGTACAATGGCTACGCTGACAGAAAAACACTTAACTTCTAAGTGAAGTTGCCTACATTTTCCATGGGACAACATTTTTTACTTAAAAAAAAAATGACTGTTTATGGTTATTCAGATTGCGTATTTTTTAGAAATTTTTCAAAAATTAACTAATTGTGTCTGTCACTTCAAGGAAAACAACTGACAGTATGTGTTATTAGGGATAAAAATTGAACTTTCAGGCAAATATTTGAATTTTGAAAATCTCGTAACCATCAGCTTTAAAATATTTAAAGTATGTATTTGATAAGATTGGTGTTGATAATATATGTGGCTTTTCATACTACACAATGAAATGTGTCAACACTGGAAGGTCTGAATAACTTCGTAAACCAATGTTTTGCACATAAACAATAAATGATGTTACAAAATCTTACTTGAGTGAAGGATCTATTCAAAGTTCAAGATACACCAATGGATATTAATGTAACTGAATGTGAAAAGTTTATTGATACGCCTCTTTGTTTCTGACGGCAGCTGCAACAAATTACTATAAACTTGGTGGGCAGAGAATAACAAATTTATTCTCTGTTATTTCCGGAGGCCTGAGATTTGAAACTAAGGGGTCAGCAGGCCCTTGCTCCCCCTGAAGACTTTAGGAAAGAAACTTATTTTTCCAGCATCTGGTGGTTCCAGCAATTAGTTCATTGGTGACCACATCACTCCAATCTCTGCCCCTATGTTTATATTGCCTCCTTCTCTCTGTCTGAAAACTCTATCTTTGTCTTATAAGGATATATGCAATTGTTTTTAGGGCCCTCTTGGATGATTCAGGGTAAGCTTCTCCTCTCAAGATCTTTAACATAATCATATATTTGCATATACTAAGCAATATTAACAGGTTCCAGAGATCATGGCATGCATATATCTTATTGGGGGGCACCATTCAGTGTACTACAATATGGTTTTGAATGTGGCCCAATTACCCCATAGAATTGATATTTGCAGGCTTTTTGAATAAACATAGTAATTGACCTTTGGTTTTAAAATTTGAAACTTATATTTGTCTTATCTGTGTTCCTTCCTCAAGAAACCAACCCTCAGGCAAGAGATTGAAACTCACTGGATAACTGCATAGAGACAGTGAGGCCCTAGATCCTTCCTCTATCATGATTGCTTTCTTACTCTTACCTAGTTACTGTTTTCCTACCTTCCTCACTGTATAAACACTCTAACTTTATTCAATCATGGAGATGAGTCTGAGACTGACCTACCACCCTCCTTGCTGGTAGCATGTGTTGTCTTGGTGATTGGCATTCTCTACAGTGAGTAGCAGGACCTAGAATTAAACCCTGGCATTTTGCTAAAGGTTTCATAAACTGTACTGTAACTAACTTCTTAGGTTTCATCAGTTTTTGAGTTTGATATAGTATAAAAGAACAATATCCACATTAACTGAAAACGCTTTCAAAAATACACCTTCCTTTTCCAAAAGGGCCTGTTTAAGGCTCTTTTATTCGGCTATCTCAACCAACACAAATTGTCATAATGAATTGAACAAAGAAACAATATGAGAATCCAGTTTCTATTAAGTCATACCTTAAGACAAGTGATATTGAGTACCTTATTAGTTTATTTACATCTTTTTTAAAAGTTTTCAATTTTACTTGTAGTATTTTCTTTGATCTAATGGACATTTAGAAGTATTAAAATATTTGGAAATTCATGGAAATTAAATTCCAAATATTTAGAATATATACCTTCATTATTTATTTGTGTTGTCATTAAAGAACAAACTCTGTATAATTTCATCATTTGAAATATATTGATAGTTATTTCATGGCCCTATTTGTGGTCTTTTCACATTTTGGTAAATGATCAATATTTGAACTATGTATTGTGAGTTAATTTTTTTAAATAGTCCCATATTTTCTTCCTGTACACTTTCCTAAAAGGAATCTGATCATGACCTTCTCCTTCCTTAAAAATTGCCAAAAGTTCTTTAATGCCAAATTCCATAGAGATCTTTGCCTACTTTTCCAGATTTATCTCTAGTCTTATTAACCGTACATTTGAGCTTCTCTGAACATGCCATCATAGTCACACTTCTGTACCTTTTCAGTTCCACTCACTGTATTTTTAGTACCCTGTCGTCATTATAGATCTTGTAAAGTTGTACACCCAAGACCTTCAAATGTCATTTCTTGTCTGCGAGTTATATAAATACCAGTTAGGTCATTGGTTGATAATGCTGTTTAAATGTTCTCTATTCTTTCTATCTTATTTTCTTGTCTTGTTTTGTCAGTAAAAAATAGGAGCATGAAAACCACTACGTGTAATTGCATCTCCCTCTAGTTCTGCCAGTTTGTGTAGCACCTTTAGAATTTCTGTTTTGAATTGTATGTGCATTTCAAATTGTTATGCCTTCTTACCAAATTTAACCTTTTATCATTATGAAAACATTTTTTGTCTCAAAAGATTTATTGTCCTAAAGTTGACATTTTCTTATTTGAGTAAAACCATAAAACCATACTATGTTCTTTATTTTTTTTATTTTTATTTTTTTAGAGGCAGGGCCTGCTTTGTCATCTAGGCTAGAGTGCAGTGACCTAGTCATAGCTCACTGGAAACTTGAACTTCTGGACTCATCTGATCTTCCTGCCTCAGCCTCACAAGTAGCTGGGACTAGAGGCATATCCCACCACATATAGCTAACTTTTTGTATTTTTTGTAAAGACGAGGTCTTACTATGTTGCCCAGGCTGGTCTTGAACTACAAGCCTCAACCGATCCTCCCATTTCAGCTTCCCGCACTGAGATTACAGATGTGAGTCACCATACCATGCTCATACTGTTTTCTTAGTGTTCTCATGGTGTATACACTTTCATTCTTTTACTTCCAAAATGTTGTCTTTATATATTTAACGTGCATATCCTGTAAATAGCTTATAGATAGTTTCTGCTATTTCTACCCAGTGTGACAAATTCTGTGATAAGATGGTTTTGGCCAGTTATGTGCAATTTTGAAGAATAGTATGTTTTTCTATTTGTCCCATTTCTTCTTTCTTATTTCCTGCCTTGGGATGTATTGAGTAATTTTATGATTATATTTTATTTTTTCAAATGGCTTTTTCTTTCTTTTTTTTTTTTTTTTTTTTTTTTGATATAGAATCTTACTCTATAGCCTAGGCTAGAGTGCAGTGGCATGATTTTGGCTCACTGCAACTTCTGCCTCCCAGTTTCAAGCAATTCTCCTGCCTCAGCCTCCTGAGTAGCTGGGATCACAGGCATGCACCACCATGCCAAGCTAATTTTTGTATTTTTAGTAGAGATGGGGTTTCATCATATTGACCAGGTTGGTCACAAACTCCTGACCTCAAGTGATCCTCCCACCTCAGCCTCCCAAAGTGCTGGGATTACAGGTGTGAGCCACCATGGCCAGCTTCAAATGGCTTTTAAACTATACATGTTATTTTGGGGGTTATGTCTTAGCTTATCAAGGCTATCATGAATTAGTATTATATGACTTCATACACAAGTGAATGCTTTTATATGACTGTTATTCTATTTATTACTGCTTCTTCCTTTGTGCTATTATTGTCATATATATTACTTCTGCATGTTACAAAATCCCAGAATCTCATATACCACATATAATGTCAAAATAAGAAATTAGTCATTTAAATTTCTACATATATGTATTTCTGTACTATTCATTTCTTCCTATAGACATGACTTTTTAAATCTGGTATCATTACTTTTTCAGCATAAATTTTTCTTAATATTTCTTTTATGTTGGTGAACATTTTCCCAGGTTTTATTTATCTTACAATATATTCATTTCACCTTTAGTTGAAGGTTATTTTTTGCTACATACAGAGCTGTAGGTTGACATTTTAAAATTTCTGTCAGCAGTTTAAATATCTTATTGTATTGTCTTCCTGACTCTTTTGTTTCCAATGAAAAGACAACCATTATTTTTATCCCTGTTCCAATAGGAACAAAATAATACCTAATATTTCTTTTATTGCTGGCTGCTTTTAACATTTTTCTCGTTAACACTGGTGTTCAGCATTTTCATTTTTGATGAGCTTTCGTTGGCTTTCTTTTTTATTTCCCTTATTTGGGATTTGCTTAATTTCTTGAGTCTTTAAATTTATGTTTTTCATTGACTTTGAGTAATGTACAGCCATTGTGTTTTCAGATATTTTTTCCTGTCTCATTCTTTCTTTCCTCTTCTTCTGCTATTCCAATTACACACGTTAAGTTGTTTGATATTATCCTAAATTTCACAGGTCACATTTATTTTCTTTCAATCTTTCTGGGTTTAATTCCTAATAACTTCTCTTTACGTTTACTAATTCTTCCTTTTTTACGTAGATCAATTCCATCTAGAAATACTTTAATACATTTTTTAATCATTCTAGAATATTATTTGGCTTTTGATAGTGTCATTTCTCTAATGTTGTTTAATGTTTTATCAATTCTATTCTCTTGTAAAAAATTCAATCTATTTATCATAGCCACTGAATTCTGCATCTTGGGTATCTGTTGATCTGCTTCTACTGACTACTTTTTTCTCCAGATTATAGGCCATATTTTTCTCATGCTTTGTATGTGTAATGATTTTTATTGTATATTGGGCATTGAGGAGCCTCTGGATCTTACCTGCCTCAAAAGGCATAGTTCTATTTTTACATGCAGACAATTAAATCATTGACAGATCACTTTGATTCCACAGAGGCTTGGTTTTAGGCTTATTTATGATGGTTATGTTTTGGTTTTATTCTTAACCATAAGGTGTATAGTTCTTAGCCCTGGGATCATTTGTAAGACAAGGCCCTGCTGCATTGTTAAGGGAAAGCCCAGTGTGTTCACCAACCTATACTAACGTAACAGAACTTGATTTATAAACTGTCTTAGCATCAGGCAACTGCTGAAATCTCTGCCTCCTAACTACTTACTGCTTCCTTCTAGGTTTCTTGAATTTTTCTTCTGCATACATGTTATTTAATATTGTCGAAGTATTCGAGGAACTTATATGCAGAATTTGAGGTTATTCCTATGTGTGCCCTTCTTTTCAGAAGCTTTCTCTGATTTCCAGCTATCTGGTTACTCTAAACTCTGACTTCTGTCTCTTCAGCTCAGTAAAGCTGCTTTCTGTTTGGACTCCAATCTCATTCTTTTGTGGGAAACTAGGAAAAATCTCTATCAGAGAAAAGCTGTTTAAAGGTGGCATTCTTTCTCTCAAGAATTGTGCCCTCTGCAGTTTTGCCTGTTTGTGTTGGCTTGTCAATAGCTTTAGGCAGTTTATTTTAATATCTTGTGCAGAAATTATACATGTTAATGGTCACAGGATTAATCCCTGTGACAATCTTCTCTGCCATTTCGAGAATTGGAGCTCCCCTGCTGATCAGAATAATGTTCTTTTAATAAGAATGTTTATAGCATTACCAGTGAAAGTAACAAAAATATTTGATCTGTCATCTTATTTTGTGTTTTCTGTTTATACAGTTTCTTAACATTTTATAGATTTTCAATTTAATTTGTTTTTCTCCCCTCTTTAGTAACTTGGTAGTTATTGAAAATGGAAAGTCCCCACAAACTTTAGGAAAAGATCAAATCTTTGGTAGTCATGCTACAGGGAGCTTCAAAATCAGTTTTATTTTAATTTAATTTTTTTTTTTTTTGAGACAGAGTCTTACTCTGTTGGTCAGGCTGGAGTGCATTGGAACTCACAATTCCCCACGTCTGAGAGGCCTCACACTCATGGTAGAAGGCACAGGAGCAGCAAAGGCGTGGCTTACATAGCTGCAGGCAAGAGAGAGCTTGTGCAGGGGAAACCCCATTTATAAAACCATCAGATCTCCTGAGACTTACTCATTACCAGGAAAACAGTATGAGGAAAACCACTCCCATGATTCAGTCATCTCGACCTGGTGCCACCCACCCTTGACACATGGGGATTATACAATTCAAGGTGAGATTTAGGGTGGGGACACAGCCAAACCATATCAGCATACAAAGTCTTTCACCATTGGGTCAGTTACTGTCTTTTATGTTTTTCTTTTAATGAATCCTTCCCCTTCCTGTTTAATGCCTTAGATACTTAGTCCTTAGATACTTAGTCCTCTGTCTGAATACTTAGTCCATATTCATGATCAAGAGTTATATCTCGCCTAAGCCTTTCTACAATTTTTAGATAGATTTGTTCACTGTCTTCATTGTACTACCACTTCCGCATTATACTACCACCAATTCATATTTTATCAGAGCACATGTAACGCTATTGCATTTACATGTGCACCTGAATAGACTGTGAACCTTTAGAGGATGGGTAACCCAACTGATTTATCCAAGTATCATTTGTATTTAGCAATGGTGCTTGCATGGGAAGTGCTGTTTAATAAATATTTGTAGAATAAATAGTGGATGTGCTGTTGGCATGTGTTCTAAAAATGCTGGTCAGGAAGTCCTAAAAGTGGGCTTTTTTTTTTTTTTTTTTTTTGAGAGGGGATCTCACATGGTCACCCAGGCTCTAGTGCAGTGGCATGATCTCAGCTCACTGCAACCTCTGCCTTCAGGGTTCAAGCAATTCTCCTGTCTCAGCCTTCTAAGTAGCTGGGATTACAAGTGTGTACCACCATGCCTGGCTAATTCTTGCATTTTTAAGGAGATGATTTTGCCATGTTGTCCAGGCTGGTCTCAAGCTCCTGGTTTCAAGTGATCTGCCTGCCTTGGCATCCTAAAGTGCTGGGATTACAGGCGTGAGTCACTGCACGCAGCCCTAAAAGTGGGATTTAATCAGGCTTGGAAACTTACCAACTACTTGACTTTGTATCTTTGTGCTTTTGTGGTCTGACTTGTACAATGATCAGGTTCTGTTAGGTAATCAACAAACCCTCTATCAGCTCTGAAATGTCATGACTTTCTGAATTCATTTATCCAATCACCAATATTTCTTCTGGATAAAATGGTAGTGCTATAGATAATTTCAACAAAAATTTTAGTGTATCATGGAAACCAAACACCAAAAATAGCTTTTTTAATATGTGACAAATAATTGATCTCATTCATTGCCCATAGCAACCCAATCATATAGATAACATTATTATCCTCATTGTGCTGATATTTACCTGAGACAGAGATTATGCAATTTGTCTAAGTTCACAAACCACCTGTAAATGATGAAGCTAATATTTGGAACTAGGTATACTTACTTGAGTCCTGTGCTCTTAACTAGCACATTATATGACTTATTGTTCTATGCAGCTAGAATTACCTTTAAATGTAAATTTCGTATCCAGTAAAGGCCATTATTGATTGCTCATAGTAGGTGCTCAGAAATTATGAATAAACTTTCAAAATTTATCTGACAAGATGTTGATACAGCAAGCAAACTAGAATTGCAAGCACTCTGTAAATAAAACAGCACATATCTAACTGGCTTTCTTGCACTTTCCCATATTACATGTAGTGAATATTAAAATAAAATGTAGTTGTGACCTTTGTATAGCCCCGAAAGCAGCATTTAAGAAGAAGAAAAATTTAAAAACTAAAATATTTTCCAAGTTCTTACATTTCAGCTCGGTATTACCACAAATAAGAGCATTATTTATAAAATACAGCAGTAATAATGCTTCCTGAAGATTAGCATGGAGAATGTATATCAGCAATAAAATCTTGAATGTACTAGGTAGGTGTAATATCTTCACTGTGTTTATTATTATTAGGATACAGTGGCATTCAAATCTAAACAAATTCTGATGTTAGGGTAGTCTTTAACATATGACTTTTGTGTTTTAACAAGTAGCGTTAAATATGCTGTAATGATGGATAAAACTCTTTTAAAAAAACTGTTGATTTGTATAGTTTAAAGTGAAAGGTACCGTGTTTTACTATATAACATACAGAACAGACTGACGAGCAAAAGGCTGAAAGTTATTAGGCCTCCGCGGAAAAAGAACCACTGGCAACATCTTGTATGGGTAGGAGTGTGTGAGTGTGTGTGTGTGTGTGTGTGTGTGTGTGTGTGTGAGACAGAGAGAAGGTGAAAGGAGAGGAGAGGAGAGAGAAAGAGAGGTAAGACAGAGATAATTTGAATATATTCCAATATTGAAGGTAAGGATGTGTTAATGATGACAGTAATACTCCCAATGCAGTGTCTCCTGCTCCCTCATATTGTTGAATGGCACTCCATCTCTTGCACATCCCCAATGAGTATTTTGGAAATTCCTACCATTTATTATGATTCATCTACTGTTTCTGCTTCCCATTTAAAAATATTCTCTGTTCAAGGCCACTTGGTGCTGCCAGTCCTCCTACAAGTTGACCTCCGTCTATGCCAAAAGTATCCTGCTGTTGGGTTCCATGCAGATAGTCTGTAACTCATGTTGTTATCTTAGGCTGACAGTCTGGGCTCTAGTCATCTATGTAATGTGCATAGTCATTCATGGAGACACCTCCTTAAGATTCTGTCCCTAACTGCCCAGGCTACAGAGACCCCATACAAAACTAAAAGGAAAATAGAGTCAGATGAGGAATGAGGTACTAACAAATCTATTTTGTTTTCTTGACTCTTTTATGTATGCAATAATATATTAGGTTTCACTACATGAAATCATCAATATTCAGATATTTTTGCATATAAAATCAGTGTTTTTTTAAAAAAAATTTACTTCAAGTTCTGGGATACTTGTGTTGAATGTGCAGGTTCATTACGTAACTATGTATGTGCCATGGTGGTTTGCTACACCTATCAACCCATCATCTAGGTTTAAGCTCCACACACATTAAGTGTTTGTCCTAATGCTCTCCCTCTCCTTTCCACTGAATCCCAGATAGGCCCCAGTGTGTGATGTTCCACTCCCTGTGTCCACGTGTTTTTCATCTCCCACTTATGAGTGAGAACATGTGGTGTTTGGTTTTCTGTTCCTGTGTTAGTTGACTGAGGATGATGGTTTCCAGCTTCATCCATGTCCCTGCAAAGGGCATAAACTCATTCTTTTTATGGCTGCATAGTATTCCATGGTGTATACATGCCACATTTTCTTTATCCAGTGTACCATTGATGGGCATTTGGGTTGGTTCCAAGTTTTTGCTGTTGTAATTAGTGCTAAATCAGCATTTTAAAATGCTTTAACTTAATGACATTCACTCCTGTTTTTCTTTCAGCCAGAATTCTGTGGCCAACTCCTAATTTTTCTTCATTGACCATTTTCTTCTTATTTTTCTATGTGGTAATGGAACTCTCTTTAACTTAATACATTGAAAATATATATATATATATATATATTAGGATCTCACTCTGTCATCCAGGCTGGAGTGCAGTAGTATAATCATAGCTTACTGCAGTCTCAAACTCCTGGGGTCAAGGGATTCTCCTGCCTCAGCCTTCTCAAGAAGCTGGGATTACAGGCATGTGCCACCACACCTGGCTAAGATCTTTTTTTCTTTGTTTTTTTTTTTTTGTTTTGTTTTTTTTTTTTTTTTTTAGAGATGCAGTCTTGCTACGTTGCCAGGTGTTGGTCTTGAACTCTTAGCCTCAAGTGATCTAACCTCGGCTTCCCAAAGCACTGGGATTATAGATGTGAGCTATAGCACCTGATGTCACTTTAATTTTAGTTAGACATGGCCACACAGGTAGAGACTAACATTCCTTCTACCCATTCTAGCATGGCATCTAATATATGCTCTGCTCAACTACTCAGGAAATTATGTATTTATTGGATTTTGCTCTCCGGATCTGTCAGTTCCCAGTCAGATGACATCGTGAATCTCACTTAACTATCTTGAGTTCAGGATCCCTGAGTTAAAGTGTAGCAAATAGACCAGATGACTTATGAATTGCCTTCACAAAGTGGCTGATTTCTATCATCTCTTCAAGCTTTAAAATTCTGTGACCCTTTAGAGCACATAGAGCCTGTGTCGAAATTTTTCCAAAATAGTCTATATAAGTAATTTCATATACTCTCTTTGGTTAATTTTGGCAAATCTTAATAAATCTTAATTCAGATCCTATTGTAAGTATGAAACTATTCTATATGTTACATGTCTCCTTTAAGAAGTTCATTAAGGGAGGAAAGTCTGTCCTATGTTTTGTAGTTCTAATAGCATCCAGCAACACATCTCATTAAATACTTGCCAAATCTTATTTAATTCATGTTAAGAAAATAAACCCTTGTCTCCTCAATACAGAGTAGAAGTTGCATGAAAGTTAAGCTGTGTTAGTTCTAACTCATAAGTGGGAGTTGAACAATGGGAGCATATGGACACAGAAAGGGGAACATCACACACTGGAGCTTGTCGGGGGTCAGGGAGTGGGGAGCAAGGGCAGGGAGAGCATTAGGACAAATACCTAATGCATGTGGGGCTTTAAACCTAGATGATGGGTTGATGGGTACAGCAAACCACTATCGCACATGTATACCTATATAACAAACCTGCACATTTCTGCAAATGTGTCCCAGAACTTAAAGTATAAAAAAAAAAAAAATACTTTTATTTTCTCCTGGAAAATAAAAGAAAGTTAAGCTGTGAATTCTAAGAAACATTGCTTGAAAGTTTTAAGTAACTAAAGTATTGTTATTAATATTCTGCGTAATGATTCTAGTTGTCTCCTTGTAGCGTAAAATGAGCTTAATGTGGTTTCTAAGAAATGACAATAATAACACCATGGGTTGTAATGTCATTTTATGTAGTACTAAAACAGAAAAAGCTTCCAGAAAAACTATACTGTACCCTTGACTATAAGAAGTATCTTGATTTTGGAGAGATAAATATGTTAAAAACATGTCTTTATCACAAAACTATGTGGTAAGTTACTGAAGTAATAGATGCTAGTGGCCACAGCAACAATATGGTTATACTCTAACTGTGTGTTAGGTGGAATGAGTGCCTTATATGCATGACCTCATTTATATATCAGGTTGATGCTATTATTATTTCTGTTTTAGAGAAACATATTAATTTTCCCAAGGGTGAATGTCTAGCAAGTGGTCGATACAGAAGATGAAAACATCTCTACCAGACTCTATTGACTGACTTCCGAGAAACTGCACTAAGATCTAGGTGTTGTGTAGTTTCTTCAAAAGCAGGAACTTCTAGCTGGATAAATTATTGGGCTTGGACTCTAAATTTAATAACATTTATACATCTTAAACTTTGGTGAATTAAACTGAAGTCTCAAGAGGATCCTATTCTACTTATTTTTCTTATTTCCATGGGATGTAATTTTTCTATGTAACTAAATTGGCTTGTTTTCTTTCATGCTTTTAAACAAAATGCCAGAGAGATGCAGTATTAACTGTGGGATGAAGTTCAAGTGTTGTAGGGAAAACAAAATATATTTCTGTGGTTGTCAAGAAATGTGTAAAAGATTTACATCAGGGTTTCTGTACAGATGAAGAATGGAAATCCCTCAATTTCACATTCTTGGAGACATGAAACATAACTGGTGCAATGTATTAAAATAGCTAACAATTAGATCTCTTGCTTGTTGATAAAAGACATGGCTTTTGTATATAAATCTAAGACTGCAGGACTTATGCCCCAGAGGGAGAAGAAGGCAAATTTATGCTGTCAATTCTCAACTATCTGGGTGCTGATTATTTAGTTCTCTGCTTCTCCCTTTCCTGGGGTGAAGCTCCATAGTACATTTGAGATCTTTAGTACTCTGACAGTGCACAACTTGAAAAAGGAAGGATGCATCCAAAGTCACAAAATGTTTCACCTCATTAGCATCTCTCAAAGAGTTTAGATGAATGGAAATGAAAAATAACCATGTGAGCAGGAGCAGACTACACAGGTCTTCTACATGAGTCCCTAAGTTTTGTCATCAAGAAGCCAAGGTGGCAGAGTTTGTCATTTATCCACTCTGTGATCTTTGATCACATGTATATCCAGCAACCTCACGAAGTTTGTGTGAGGATCAAAAATGCACTTGAATTTTATAAACTGGAAAGTGTCTTAAACATCTCAGAGCACCTTATAGAAAAGAATTTTCATTCCCGCTCATCATTATCAACCTACAATTTGTCCAGCTTATTTCTAGTGTTAACATTACCTAGAATGAATCAGAGTACTTTACGGTAATGTTTTTCAAATGATTTATGAAACAAGATCATTTTAAAAAATCATTCATTGTTGACAGATAATTTGATAAATACAAAAAAAAATTACTAGAGAAAATGATAGAGAAAAACAAAGATATGCAAAATACGAATTCTAATTGTCATTAAATTCAATGGACATAAAGTGTCAAATTGCTGTAAGAGATTGTAACAGCTTCATCCACATAACTGAACTTATTTCATTTTATATTGGTTATCAGTGTTTCAGCATCCAGTGCTGTTGTGACCACCACACTTTGAGTAACACTGGACAGGAGGAACACACAATACATTACTTATGAGATTATAAGACTCTGCAAGATTTAGGCCCTGCTTACTGTTAACACTGAACTTCTCACAGTTCTTTGAGGGTGTCACCCTCACTCCCTATATCAAGATCACTAAGATTTTAGTTATGCTACTCCCTCTGCCTGGCATGGTTGTACCACCCCTCTTTGCATGGATAATGCCATTTTATCCTTTAAATTTCAGCTTAAACTTTGCTTTACCAGGAAAGTCTGGCTTGAACCCTCAAACTCAGTTACGTTATTGTCATAGGTTCTCATTACACCCTGACTTTCCTTTACCTATACATGCTGTTTGTAATGATTAGTTGCCTGTTACAAACCACATGCCGATATCTTCTCTGGGATAAGAACTGTGTGAATGCATATCAATTTCAGAATCCCCAGTACTAGCAACTGCTCACCACATGGTAAGAACTCAACAGATCCTGTTGGCTGATGGACTACTTTTCTGAGCCTGATATATGTTAGTTGTTGACACAAAATAATTCTCCTTAAAAATAGTTACTATTTACCCCCTTCCCTAATAAAGAGGTAGGTACGTCATTTTTAGCATGTCAACAACAAAACAAAATCTGCTCAGATTCGTGCAGTGAATAATATAGAACAGTCCTAGTTATTTTTAATATAGTCATGACAACTGTTCATTGAAGTACAACTTTAAAAAATCAATTGGTAAAAGATTTTATGTCATTTTCATGTAGCAGTCGAAATTTTCTTGACAGAGCAATATATTGTGGCAATGACTTTTACTGCTATTTGGCGTCTATTTTACATCAATGTGGTATTAATGGTAAGCCAGGAAGTTCAGTTCTGTGATAGCACTGCTTTTTATATCATCATAGATGAACCTCAGAAACCTAATTTTTTATCTGTTAAATATCTATTCCCACAAAAAATATATGTAGTAGTTTTATATTTACTCATTGAACAGGCAAATATTTCTTTTCATGATTTTAAATTTTCATATAACACATACTTTGATGTGGTTGGCTTAAGAAATTCATCATTTACTGTGTATTTTCATAGATAGAGTGTCTATTAATTTGTAATTTAAATTCATTAATCTATATACATATCCCAAGTTTTTCTTTTATTAAATTTCCTATCCATCAATTTTTCATCATTTATCCATATATCAGTCTATATTTATGTAAATGTAGAAAAAAAGTAAGAAATACACTAAGCATTTTGCATAATTTTTCATTTTCTATAGTTTAGAGGTGAGATATTTGGTGAATTGTGTATGAGTGAGTGATTATCTTCAACTTCATATTTATACACTTTAAAATCAAGCAGGTAGAGAGATGTGTATTGCATAAAATGTAGTAAGTAGGTAGAGGGATCCAAGATGGCCGAATAGGAACAGCTTTGGAGTGCAGTTCCCAGCAAGACCAACACAGAGGGTGAGTGAACACCACATTTCCAAACAAGTTATTACTGCCCGCAGACCCGGAGATTCCCGGGCTGAAAAGTGCCACGAGTTTCCAGCATGGCTGTTCCAGCCAGAGAAGCGGATCTCCACACAAAAACTCACACAAATCTGGGCGGCTGTTTCAACTGGCACCTGGAATGCCTGGGAGACAGAGCTGCCCATTCAACTGAAAAAAAGGGGGCTGAATCTGGGAGCCAGGTAATCTGGCTCAGTGGGTCCCAACCCCACAAAGACCAGCAGTCTGAAATGCTCTGGATTGAAAATTTCACAGCAAGCACAGCTGGACCCAGGACAGTCCAGCCCTGTTCAGGGAAGGGTGTTTGCCACTACCAAGGCAGTCCGCCATTACAGAGGCAGTCTGCCATTGCAGAGGCAGTCTGCCATTACTGAGGCAGTTCTAACTATACCTCTGTAAACAACTGCAAGGAAATTCACATCATAGCTGGGCAGAGCCCATGGCAGCTCAGCAATGCCTCTGCTGGCAGACTGTGACTAGGCTATCTCCTTGCTGGGCAGGGCAGCTCTGAAAAAAGGCAGCAGCACATCAGGAACTTATAAATAAAGCCCCACCTTCCCAGGACAGAACACCTGGGAAAAAAGGCTATTAAGAGTTCCACTGCAGCAGACTTAAATGTACCTGCCCAGCAGCTCTGAACTGAACAATGGAGCTCACAGCTCAGCACTTGAGCTCATATAAGGGACAAACTGTCTCCTCAAGTAGCTCCCTGATCCCCGTAGATCCAAAGAGTCACCTCATAAAGGAGATCTCAGGCTGACATCTGGCGGGTATCCTTCTGAGATGAAGATAACAGAAGAAGAAACCGGCAGCAACCCTTACTGTTCTGTAGCCGCCGCAGGTGATCCCCAGGCAAGAAGGGTCTGGAGTGGACCTCCAGCAGTCCTACAGCAGAGGGGCCTGACTGGTAGCAGAAAAACTAAAAAATGGAAAGAAATAATTTCATCATCAACAAAAAGGACATCCACTCAGAGACCCCATCTAAAAGTCACCAACCACAAAGACCACAGGTAGATAAATTCACAAAGATGGGAAGAAACCAGAGCAAAAAGGATGAAAACATAAAAAACCAGAACGCCTCTCCTCCTCCAAGGGATCACAGCTCCTCACCAGCAAGGAAACAAAGCTGGATGGAGAATGAATCTGATGAATTGACAGAAAGAGGTTTTAGAAAGTGGGTAATGAAAAACTTCTCTGAGCTAAAAGAACATGTTCTAACCCAATGCAAAGAAACTAAGAACCTTGAAAAAAGGTTTGATGACATGCTAATGAGAATAAGCAGCTTAGAGAAGAATATAAATGAATTGATGCAGCTGAAAAACACAACACAAGAACTTCGTGAAGCATACACAAGTTTCAATAGCTGAATTGACGAAGCAGAAGAAAGGGTATCAGAGACTGAAGATCAACTCAATGATATAAAACAAGAAGGCAATATTAGAGGAAAAAGAGTGAAAAGAAATGAACAAAGCCTCCAAGAAATATGTGATTATGTGAATAGACCTAATCTACATTTGATAGGTGTACCTGAATGTGACAGAATGAATCCAAGCTGGAAAACACCCTTCAGGATATTATCCAGGAGAACTTCCCCAACCTAGCAAGGCAGGCCAGTATTCAAGTCCAGAAAATACAGAGAACACCAAAAAGATATTCCTCAAGAACAGCAACCTCAAGGCACATAATTGTCAGATTCACCAGGGTTGAAATGAAGAGAAAAATGCTAAGGGCAGCCAGAGAGAAAGGTTGGGTTACTCACAAAGGGAGGCCCATCAGACTCACAGCAGATCTCTCAGAAGAAACCCTATTAGCCAGAAGAGAGTGAGGGCCAATATTCAACATCCTTAAAGAAAAGAACTTTCAACCTAGAATTTCATATCTAGCCAAACTAAGCTTCATAAATGAAGGAGAAATAAAATCCTTTATGAACAAGCAATTGCTGAGAGATTTCTTCACCACCAGGCCTGCCTTACAAGAGCTCCTGAAAGAAGCACTAAACATAGAAAGGAACGACCAGCACCAGCCACTCCAAAAAGGTACCAAATGGTAAAAAGTATCAACACAATGAAGGAACTGTGTCAACTAATGGGCAAAACAACCAGCTAGCATCAAAATGGCAGGATCAAATTCACACATAATAATATTAACCTTAAATGTAAATGGGCTAAATGCCCCAGTCAAAAGACACAGGCTGGCAAATTGGATAAAAAGTCAAAACCCATCGGTGTGCTATATCCAGGAAACCCCTCTCATATGCAAGGACACACATAGGCACAAAATAAAGGGATGGAGGAAGATTTACCAAGCAAATGGAGAGCAAAAAAAAGCAGGAGTTGCAATCTTAATATCTTAAATCTTTCTTATTCAACTCCTTAATACTTTAAATATATAAATAAATATAATTTATATATTTAATGTACCTGATTTTTCTCTGGCTACTTACTACATTTATATATATATATATATATATATATATATATATATATATATAAATGTGTGTGTGTATATATATATTTGTATGTGTATATATATATACACATACAAATATATATATATAAATTTGTATGTATATATATATATATACACACATACAAATATATACACATACAAATTTTCACACTGTATGTATCTTATTAAAACCTACAATAAACTTGTCACTGAATCTCCAAACCAAGATTTTTTTTTTTTCTCTAGCAAACCTAATACTGGTGAATTTTGTATTTTACAAAATTCTTGTATATCTAATCTCACTAGATTATTCTAACAAGCCAGGGATTTAGGAAGGCAGAAAATAATTAACAGTTTACACATATTTATGAGCAACATGAGCCAAGCTACATCATAACTAGACCAAATTCATGTTTGAGTACAACAGTTTAAAAATGGAGTTTTGTTATTCTGGTCAGAACTTAACTTAGTCAAACGATGCAAACAAAGAAAACCTATATTCATATCATATTGCCTCATCTGTATTCAGACTACCTTTTTCAGATCACAAATATCAGCAGGGATAAATATGTAAGAATAGTTCCAGGAGTAATGGAATTATGCCTTGCTGTTTGGCACTGTTGGAAACTCCATCAGAAGTATAGGCTCCAGGCAAGGAGGAAGAAAGCTTTTTCACATGGGGAGAATAATAATAATTGGAGTAAGGAGGTTCTCATTACTTTCTACAGACTGTATCCCAGAGTTTCACTGAAGTGAACAATGAACCTGCTTACATTTTTTATGGCATGTGAATCCCTTGACCTACTTGTTAGAGAGCTGGGATCAAGAATGCCTTCCAAAAGCCCAAAGGGAATAAAGAAATGCTAGGCAGCCTTCCTTTTCAGTTAAATCAGTCATGTTCCATGTGACCAGTCTCCTGCTCTTTAAGTTAACTGTTGATTGATTTGTTATCCTGGCATTCACGACCTTGCACCAGTCCTGGAAGTCTAATGCAGCTTGGAATTTGTGCCTATTGGAAAATTTCTTATTCTAAAAAAATTGCCTTCAGATCCCATGGTTAGTTTTCTTTTGCTATATCTTCCAAGTTTAACGATCTCCTGCCCCAACTGTCATCTGTTAAAATTCTATCTTATTTTCATGGCCCAGTAACAGTCAGTTTTTTTTAAATCCTAACCAGATTTCACAAGCAAATTTGATAGTTCATATAGCAATGTTTGTAGCTCTCTTGCAACACTTGTCTTCTGCCTTGTTTTAGATACACTGTCTTATTCCCTTGCTCCCTAACTTAATTGTGTGTTCTTTGAAACTTGAGATTGTCTCATCTTCCATCTTACCCTACATTTCTTCAGCAGTTTTTTTTGTTTGTTTTGGTTCTCTAAGCAAGTATTTGGTATTTACCTCCTAATGAATGCCTATTCTCTAAGCCTTCAAATTTGGGCCTATTAAAATCAAGAAGGTGATTAAAGATTAAAATGTATTCTCTTTCTTTAGAATTAGCATTTTCTTCTATATATTTATGCAACATGAAAACCTTCCAGCAAAACCAGCTCTTGCATTTATATTTTCTTCCTCAAGTGAAATCAAAACCAAAAACTCAGTTTTTCTTAAACTCATTTCCTATTATTGTCTTCCTTGGCTGATTTAATAGATTTTATGGAATTTAATAATATATGAGTTGGCTTTTCCTTTTCTCAGCTTAAATCTATGGCTCACTAAGCAATTCACTGTATGGAAGGGTCATATTTATGAGTCCCCCACCCCAAGTAGAAGAGAAGTAGAGGTGACTAAAATAATATATTTTATATTATTAATATATATTTGGAGCTGACTTCCTCATGATTGGCCTTACCAGCTATGCCATAAAGATTATAGTTGCCAAAATACAATCAAGCAAATAAATAGGACAGAACTCCAGCTAATGTAAGGGAGGTCTTGCATATTTTATTTCACAATGTGGTTATCTATGATTTATAACCTTCCATTTTTCATTCAGACAAAGTTGCATGTACTCCATGAGGTTGTAAACTTTCATTTTTTGATGCATAGTTCAGTCAGCATTATTTACTACAGACAACAACACTTGAGGGACACTGGCATAATAAATGATTTATCAAGCGCACAATAAAAGGGGGAAAGCACTCTAGCCATATACAGTTGTTTGGATATTACTTTCTTCCCATAATAAATCTCTGGTTTATGATAAAGCCTGTGCATAAACCTGGTAAACCAATACACTTTGATACCATGCTGATTGTATATGCAAGGACTGCCTGCCACACTGTCGATGTAAGTAAGGGAGCCATCAGGCATTTAAACACATCTTCAATATCCTGATGGCTCTGACTCCACCATCGCAGTTATTTTAATTCAATGAGTCTTGGTGATCCGGGACCAATAATTTGGAAACATCAACTGAGAAAAGCTGATACCTGCATGATTTAACTCCTCCATTGTGTTTAAAAGAAGTAAGGTAATTTTAGGCTTAGGGTGACAGAGTTGCCGAAGGTCAGTAATATTCCATTTGTATCTATGATATAAAACTTCAATTATTGTCTAGATGCGTCATTGTTCTTTGGATCAGGTATGCATTGATAGGCTACTTACCCTTGTGAATTTGGCTAATAATTGTACTAACAATAAAAGCTATTTATTGAGTGACTATTACTATGTCAGTTGAAGATTCAGGATCATTTTGTTAGTTCTAAGAACCTTCTGTGTTGGAATTGGTACATCCTGGCTCTTGAGGGCTGATTGTGTGCATCTCTTCCCAAGTACTCATTCATTGATGTTACGTTGGTAGCTTGAAATTGGCCATGGTATGAGTATTACACCATGGAATTAACAAATACTATAAATCAGGGCATTTAAAATTTTTGATTTAGCAGCACATGATTATATCCTTTGGAGGTAAGTGTTATTTTCACCTTCTCAATTAGTTAATTAAGACTCAAAGAGTTTACATAAGTTTCGTTTATAATTAGTGCTATCAGTATGTACATTTTAGGCCCAGGGTATGAATCCTGGTCTATTACATTCCAGAACTCTTGTTCTTCCCATTACAAGTAATTTGCTGAGGCTGCCTACACATTCAGCCATGGTTATTTGTTGTGAATAAACTCTTCAATCAATTCAGCTGAACATTTACCTTCCTTAATATTTTGGCTATATTGAATTTTTTATAGACGCAAATAACCAGTTATCTTGTAGAGGTTTTGTATAATCAACTAATTTATTTTCAACAAAGTGTGTTTTTTTATGGGAGTGATGACTGGCTAGGATGAAATGTTGGCACCTTTTTCTCTGAATGATATTGACACATCAGTACTGATAATTTAACTTTCATATTCCAACTGGCAATTTTAGCTAGAATCACAGGGAGATGAAATGGGAGGAAGAAAAGATAGGTGGGAAAGGAATTTAAAAATGTATAAAGATATGACGAACAACATAACTTTTTTAAAAAAGCGCAATGAGAGTACATTTCAAAGTCATAGTGGTTTTTGACTTCAAAGAATTATCAACAGTAAAAAAAGGATCAGTAGTTTTCTCTCCACAAACAGCACAATTTCATGTGTCTTCATAGTGATCCAGAACTGTTTTTAAATTCAAACCATTTTACTTGTTTGACTGCTTGTCTTGTTTCTATAATCTGTTGTTATGGAAATGACTGAGATGTCAAAACATTATTCAGTATGATCCCACAGGGGAAAGGGAGGTTCTAGGAGAAAAACTCTGAAAGAGGTTTAGAGACAAACTGAAAACAAATTTGGACTTTGCACTTAAAAATCACACACATTTTTTGCTTGGCTGTGCTTTTGTTTTTTCAAGCCACTTCCTCCCCTGTGGACGCTTAATTCTCTAGTTGGTGAAAGGGCCCTGAAGCCCATTTTCAGTTGTTTATCATATACTTGTGAACCCAAATAAGTCAATGACACCATTTTGTGTTTGCACACCAGGAACAGTTCAACCATTTTGAGTGAACTGACAAGCTAATATAAATGAAATGAATCAAACTAGTTATTACTTTTAATGGTAAGCCACAGTTACTTTTGCACCAACTTAATATTTGGAATAATGGACACGCTAAATGACTGTTTAAAAATCTTATTACTCTCAATACCTTTCCATTTTTTTTTTTTTTTTTGTAAATATAGACATGTTCTGCAAAGGTCAGCTTTTTATCAAGTGTAAAATCTATTGTCCTGAAATGTTTATTTCATAGCTCAAATGACTTGCTGCAATTTTAATATATGCTTTAAAAACTGTGAGCTTCAAACAACATAATAAAAAATGTGTTTATGTAAATAAATGCATTTATTCTTCTTCGTCTTAGGATTTAAGGAGATAATTGCATTACCACTTTCAACTTGCCATTATCTGGGTTTGGTAAATATTGGTCAAGTTAGTTCTTTGTAAATAATAGACCAAAACCATTGACCAAAAGAGATAATCTTCCATTCAAAAAGAAAATATTAGAATTATGGAAGAGAAATTTACCATCATGTTAAACATTTGAAAAAGCTGGGCTATTTGGTGGGTGTTCCCTTCTGGGATCATATCAGACGTGCATCAGCCACTAATCTGGCAGTAAATATCTGTCAGGGCGGTCTGCAACCTGATAAAGTCATCTGGAGCTGACTTTCCTAGTGGTGGGAACCATGTCAGTGTTATTTTGCAATGCACACATGGCAGCTAGCACAGTGCATTGACATTTAGTAGTTTCACAATAAATGCTTGTGGAATGAGGTTGGTTGAGGGTACAGTCATTATCTATATAATGGGAATGGAGCCAAATGTGATTCAAAATGGGGTTTTTGAGAAGAAACAAGTGATGTATGTGGAAGTCTTTTAAAAAGTTAAAAGTTATTCTTACATAAATATATTGGTCACTTTAGAAGTATTTTTTCTTTTTAATATTTTATGACATAAGGTACATACATACATACATCTTCACTTGGAGACAAAGCAGACGTTAGAAAAATGTAATATAAAAATGCATTTTTCAACACCAGGCAATGTTTTTTCAAGCTTGGATATTCCTCACGCAAATTTGGTGGTTATTTTTGAAAAATTGAATTATTTCTGTAATACTATGGGTTTGCAGGCACTATTACCTTAGGCACTTCAAAATTATTTCTAGATAATTAGGGTGTTCTGTTATTTAACTGTATCATGTTACTACTCCCTTTGCTGAAACAATGTTCTGTGGTCTTACACCCTGAAATTCTCCAAGTAATGCTTAAATTTGCAACTTTGCATTTCTTATGTTGAAGCTGTCTCTGTAAATGTTGGGTCCTTGTGTAATTCCTCCATATCTTTCTTAGCTTAGTCAACTCTAAATAGGCCCTTAAATCTTCCTGTTCCAGTCCCCAAAAAAGGAATTGAACATAGGCTTAATGTTGATGGCCTAATTTGATAAGCTATAATTTAAGTTATGCAATTAACAGTCTATTTTATATATAGAAAAGTTCACATAAATAGGAACAGATTGCATTTGCTCCTTGCAATTATTATGTTATTGTGATATTCTAGAAGTCTCCAAAAACTATTTTTAAATTGTGTCATGATATCGAATATTCTTGTTGAGAAATTAAAATAGTAATTAACTCTTTAAAAAGATAGAACAGATGTATTTTGAAATGTATAGTATTATGTGTGGAAAGAGAAGGAAAAATAACTAATGTTTGTTAACATCTACTATGTGCCATGCACTGTGATAGGGAATTTACATGTATTAAAATCTTCACAGCAAGATTATCCCAATTTACAAATAGGAAAATGATTCTCAAAGAGTTTCAGGTAAGACAATTGATACCACAGTTATTAAGTGGTAGAAAGCATGTATGTTTTTAAAATAAACTTTTAATTTTAGAATGGTTTTGTATTTATAGAAAAGTTATGAAACTCCTTATACCCCATACCCAGGTTCCCCTATTTTTAACATCTTATATTAGTGTGGTACATTTCTCAGTTCATGTACCAACATTGATGTACCAATAATCTTGATAGAACTAATGTACCAATATCTTGGCTATAACAGTTTCTCAGTCTTTACTTGATTTTGATGACCTTGACAGTTTTGAGAAATGTTGGTCAAGCATGACATAGAATGACCTTCAATTTTGATTTATCTAACGTTTTTCTTATGGTTTGATTGATGTTACTGTTTTACAGAGGAGTACTATAGAGGTAAAATGTCGTCTTCATCATATCACCTTAGGGTATGTGCTAGTAGCATGACTTTTCACTGTTAATCGTCAAGTTCACTATCGACTTGAACTTGATCACCTGGTTTATCAGATTTCACCACTGTCAAGTTACCCTTCCAAGCCCCCCTTTCCATATTGTTCACTTTGGAATGAAGTCACTATGCTCAAGCTGTACATAAGGGGTGGAGAGTTCTGCATCATGCCCTGGATGAGAGTTACACATAAAGCATTTGAGATTCTTCTGTATGAGAGAGAGGCCTACCCTTCCCTGTTTATTTGTTTCTGCAATCATTTATTTACATCAGCATGAACTTACCGATATTTTATACATTGGGTTATAAAATAATGCTGCATTATTTGTTCTGTTGCTCATATTGTCCCAGCTTTGGCCACACACAACAAAGGGACACAGGAATCAACCTAAATTGATAATTCCTGTGTCCCTTTGTTGTGTGTGGCCAAAGCTGGGACAATTTGAGTAACAGAATAAATAATGTAGCATTATTTTATAATCAATTTAGGTTGATTCCTGTGTCCCTTTGTTGTGTGTGTGCTTTAGTACTGCCTTGCTTTCTAGCACTACAAAAAACCTCCAGGTTCAGATTATATATTCCCTGTTCTGGCCCTAGAATCAGACATTTCTTCAGAAAGCCCTAGTCCCTTTTATTGATACTAGAAACCAAAATCTTCAGATCATTGTCACTCCTAGGGTATGGCTGATTTTAGGCCCTTTCAATTGGCAAGTGTATATACGTATGTATATATTTCTACATGTTTCCATCTATACTTATATGTGAGTTTATACCGATGTCTCAAATTGATAGAGTATCACATGAATCATTCTAGCCTTCCCCTTTTGCTTCTCTGTAGACTTTCCCTCCAACAATGAGAAACCTATCTCCTACCATCTGCAGGAAATTTACATAGTTGTTCCATTTCAGCATACATGTATAGTGGCTTCAGAATAGTTAACCTGAACCCCCATAAGAAACAATTTTACTACTTAGAGTATAGTACTTACAAAAAGTTCTTTTGCTTTTAGTCTTACAGTTTCTACTTATTTGCAAAGTTATTTAAGTCAGTATCTTTTCTCCTACCCTCTTCAGTGAGATTATTCCATAGGTTTTTAATGCAGTTAATTTTTTTTTTTTTTTGGTCAGTCTGCATTTTATCTTGGAATGCACCCTAGCCACCTAAATAATTTTTTTTCTTTAAATTTAATTCTTTGTTCTGTAGAGTTATATTGATTTTGACAAATCAACTGTGTCATCATTATAGTATCATAGAGTATGTTAATTTTCCTAAAAAATCTGCCTCCCTCGTGCTTAACCTCTTCAATCCTCCCATGACCCTGACAAGCACTGATCTGTTTGCTTTATCTATAGTTTTGGTCTTCCCAGAATGTCATATACATTAGACCATATAGTATGTAGCTTTCCAGGCTAACTTGCACTTCATAGTCACATTAATTCATTACATTTTTGCCTGTCTTGATAACTCATTCCACTGCATGCATAGACGATAGTTTGATTATACATTCTCCTCTTGAAGGACATGTTGGTTGCTGCTAGTTTTTGGTGATGATAAATAAAGCTGCTATAAATATTGCATGCAGATTTTTTGTATATACGTAAGTTTTAAATAGGCTGGGTGAACACCCTAAGAGTGCAATTGTTTTTAAGATGATTTCAGCTGTGTTAGAAAATGTCAAACCGTCTTCCAAATTGGTTTTACCATTTTACATTCCTGCTAGCAGTGATTGAGAATTCCTGTTGCTCTGCAGGCTTGCCAATAACTGGTAACGTCAGTTTTTTGGATTTTAGCCGTTCTAATAATACATAGTGGTATTTCACCGTTTTTTACAATTTGCGTTTCACTAATGACAAGTAATGTTAAGTTTATTTTTTTCTTGCACATAGGCTTTATTTTTTGAACAGTTACAGTTCACAACAAGATTGAACAGAAAGTACTGAGAGTTCCTATATACTACCTACCCCCACACGTACACAGTTTCCCTCACTATCAGCATCCCACACCAGAGTAGTCTATTTGTTACAATTGATGTACCTACATCATTATCACTATCATCATTATCATCCACAGACTATAATTTATATGAGGGTTTACTCTTGGTGTTAATAATTTTTTAAATACGTTTGCTTCCTATATCGCTTTTTTTCTGATGAGGTGTCTGTTCAGATCTTTTGACCATTTGAAAATTTGGATTGTTTCCTTTCTTATTGAATTTTGAGTTTTTTAATATTTTGGATACAAGTTCTTTATTAGATTTGTGATTTTTAAATATTTTCTTATATTTGTGACTTGTTTTTATTTTCTTAACATCTTTTATGGTCCCCAAAATTTTAGTTTTAATAAAGTCCAACTTATCAATGGTTTCTTTTATGAAACCTGACTTTTGTATTGCATCTAAATACATATCACCAACCCAAGGTCATGGAGTTACTTCTTGAAGCTTAACAATTTTGCATTGAACATTTAAGTCTGTGATTGATTTTGAGTATTTTTTGTAAAAAGTGTGTGGTCTGTGTCTAGATTCTTTTTCGTATAGACACCCAATATAGCAGCATTTGTTGAAAAGACTGTTCTTTTTCTGTCAGATTGCCTTTGTGTCTTTGTCAAAGTTCAATTGATTATATTTATGTGGGTCTATTTCTAGGTGTTCTTTTTTTCTCCTCTGTTTTTCTATGTGTTTATCTTTCACCAACAGCTTGCCCAGGGGAGGTCAGTCTTTGTTCTTCTAAGGTCTTTAACTGTTTGGAGGCAGCCCACCCACATTATGGACAATCTGCTCTACTCAACGTCTACCTATTTAAATGTTAATCTCATCCAAAAATCACCCTCATGATTACACCTGCTATTTCTGCTTCTTTGAGAGGTTTTATTTGTCATGAATGGGTTTCAATTTTATCAAATTCCTTTATTGCAAGTATTGGTATGATTATATTTTTTTCACTCTATTAATATGATGAATTATACTGATGATTTATAAATGTTCAACCTTACATTACTTGCATAAACTCTTAGTTTTTGTTATCCTTTTAATTTATTGCTTGATTTTTGTTATCCTTTTAATATGTTGCTGAGTTTGATTGGCTAACATTTTGTTCAGGATTTTTGTATCTGCATTCAATAAAGATAATAGTCTGTAGTTTTCTTGTAACTTTTTTGTTATTGGGACAATGCTGGCTTTAACAAATGATTTGAGAAGTATTATTTCTGCCTATACAAGTGGAAGAGCTTGTGTCTTTTAGCTAAAAATGTAAATGTGCTTGTATCCTTCTGCCACTGACTCATTCTCCAAACCTGGTTGACTCATCTCATCTCAAGATATACGTCTCCCACTGTAAAATTAAGGATTAAGTCTAGATAAACCAAAATATCTCTTTCGGTTCCAGAAACAGGATATCCATTTTTACATGTAGTAAAAAACAAAACCCCTCAAATGAAATGACTACTTTATATTTCATAAAATACTTTCCTGGTCATTATATTATTGTATTCTACCAACCATGTTAAATAAAGCAGGTAGTATTTCTCTTTACAGATGAAATTACTGAAACTCATCAAAGATACTTAAGTTTTCTAAAGTCATAGTTTCTAAGTAGTATTGTCAAGATTCAGACTAAAGATCTTTGGGCCAGCCTGCCAAATATCTCCAATTTTGCAAGTACACTGGTTTAATGCATCACCCAATAAACTCATTCTCCTTACACATTCTTCCAAAGATGATTCCTACTCTTCCTTAGGAACTTGCCCCATATCTAGAAGCCAACAAAGGAGCAGAAAGTTCTCAGTAGGTCTGTGTTGTTGTTTTTGTTGTTGTTTAGATGGAGTCTCGCTCTGTCGCCCAGGCTGGAGTGCAGTGGCATGATCTCAGCTCACTGTGACCTCCATCTCCTGGGTTCAAGTGATTCTCCTGCCTCAGCCTCCCAAGTAGCTGGGACTACAGGTGCCCCCCCAATACACCCGGCTAATTTTTGTATTTTTAGTAGAGAAGAGGTTTCAGCATATTGGCCAGGCTGCTCTCGAACTCCTGACCTTGTAATCTGCCTGCCTCGGCCTCCCAAAGTTCTGGGATTACAGACATGAGCCACCATGCCTGGCTCAGTAGATCTGTTTTTATTAAAAATGAGATTTACTCAGAAGCCTATTTTCTTATTTATTTTTGCTGTGATTATTAAATTTCAGTTTTCTGCTGTACATAGAAATCAGATTATTACATTAATTTTTTTTTAACAAAATACGGTCTGGCCTAACCAGCAAAAGTATAATTGTTCTGCAGCCCAAATTGCACAACTGGTATGAGATGGATATAATTAAATAGCAAGGGAGAGAAGGGAGAGCTCTCAGGCCCTGCTGCAAGGAAAACCAGAATAAGTTCACAGCTCTCTAAATTTGCCATCACACTGATATCTTTATCTCCTGTTAGCTACAAAGACTTTGCTAATCATTGCACTACACAGTGGTAACAGACTTATAATAAATGGATCACATCCTGAGGCTGTCTGTCAAAAGAGTCTGTTAATATGATTTTAAAATAGAAGTCAGGTCTAGAGAGTCTCCAACTCCTCACAGAAATGATATTTGGCTTTTCCATTATAAAAATTTCCCATGCTGATTAAAGTAAGCAAAGTTGTCCTGAGTCTGGGATTTATCTGTCCCTGAGAGGAATCAGGCATTTTGCCCATAGATTTTTCAGGAGGGTTATAATTGTTGTAATGTTACACGGGCCATGGTTATTGGTTGTGGTCAAGATAACCGTAGCAAATAGGAGGAAGACATCATAACTGTTGTGTTAATAGAGGGTTCTGGGTTTCTCTGCATGGGCGGGGATTCACTGAGAAGTAGCAGTTCTTGGCAAGTCAATGATCAGATATTTAGAGTAAAGCATGAAATCTTTCAGAAACTAGGAACACAAAGTTTGTGATGGGAAATGAGGATGTTGAAAATAAAATAACTTGTGAACACCCAAGGGGAATGATCTGGAGACTCATAAAATGTCGATCAGACAGTGTAAAAGGGAAAGCCATTTTGAAAAAGAGAATCCACATGGAGGCCACAAAACTGTGATTAATCAAAAAGATCTTCCTTTTATTTGCTTATGTGTGGGAGATGACTTGAATCATAATGACATATAACCACCACCATAAAAACAATTACCATTATTGAGCGCTGTGTGCTAAGAATTCTCAAAAGCATGTATTAATGCAGTAATTCTCACATTCGCCCTATGAAATAGCTACAAATATTATTTTCATTCTGTAGATGAAGAAGCTTAAGTCAGAGAAGTTGAGTGACTGGCCAAATGACATAGAGAGAGTAATTGGCAGAGCCAGGATTCCAGAGAAGCCTGCCACATTCAAAATCTCCTTCTCTTCACCTGAACATTATGCTGCTTCACTGTCTGATCAAATGTGTCAGATCTGGATGATGATGCCTAATTTATTGAAACCAATACATGATTAATTTTGTATACCAAATGAGACACAGCACAGTGAAGAAGGGAAAACAAACAAAAACAAAAAGAAATAAACATAGGCTTTGCAATCTGATAAACTGGAATCTCATCTTCTAAATAGGAAGCTAACCAAAATAGATAACCCAAAGGACCATGTTTTAAAGCTACAACAATAACTCATTTGCACAGTTTTGGTATATGTATTACTCTTCCATTGCTGATGTAACAAATTACCACATATCTAGTGGCCTAAGGCAGCACAATTTTATCATGTAACAGTTTTGTAATTCAAAATCGGACACAGATTTCAATGGTCTGAAATCAAGATGTCACAGGGCTGGTTTCTGTTTGGAACCTCTAGGAAAAAAATTGTTTCTTTGCCAATTCCACTTCCTAAAAACCTCTCATATTCTTTTTCTCATGGTCTCCTCCCTCTGTCTCCAAGACAGCAATGTTGGATGTCTCTGG
This sequence comes from Cacajao melanocephalus, assembly GCA_963573385.1. NCBI lineage: Eukaryota > Metazoa > Chordata > Mammalia > Primates > Pitheciidae > Cacajao > Cacajao melanocephalus. The sequence goes on from CAUYLG010026912.1 coordinate 63,847, forward strand.
CCATGTTTCCATAGTCATATTACTCTCTCACCATAGCCAAGAAAGATTCTGAAATTCTGAGGACCCATGTAGTTAGACCTGGCCCAGATGAATAATCCAGGATAATCTCCCCATGTCAAAGCCTTTAATTTCATCCCACCTGCTTAGTCCTTTTTGCAAAGTAGCATAACATATTAACAGTTTCCAGCATTAGGACCTGGATATCTTTGGGGAACCATTATTCTGCCTACTACAGTGTATAAAGCTAAAAACATGGTAAACACAAACTGAGATCAAGTATGAGCCTAGAGAAGAAATGTAGGAATCGTTATAAAGGCTAACCTCACAGGAAGATAATGTTCTAAACATTAAAGGGACGTGTTTTCAATCTTGTCCATCTTTCTCATCTTACAATTGTGAAAATATTTTCTGTAGCTGGAGCTTGATCAAGTCTTCTTCTATTCTTTCCTCTGAGGTGCCTGCAATGTTAGAAGCTGGGAAAGAGGGACATAAAGACAGCAAGGGTCTCATCTTTCCAGATTCTGAACAATTCTCTCTTTAGGCTGTGAAGCTAGCTTCTCCTGGAGGGATAAAAGTCCATGTCGACTGATCTTTCTTGGGAATAAATGGCCTTTCAGAGTTTAGAGGGAGTAAAATTCTATGGATAATTTTACCTGCCTCAGATCAATAATAGGCATCATATTCTTCTTCAAAGAACATCTTTTCCAGTACTCACCCCTGCATACCCATACAAAAAAAAAAAGTAATTATTATACTAAGTATCAATTTAGCCTTGGAAAAAAGGAGGAAGAAGGTTGTCACTGGAAATTGTTAATAGGATCTAACTGAATCCCACTTCTTTTAAGTTGTGATTAAACAACAACAACAGAAAGCATCCAAAGAGTTCACAGAGTAAATGCTGACATCCTGTTCTGAATGTTCTTTGAGGGATCTAAAGCACCAGCCACCCTCAAAAACACACGTGTTCTCTCCAATCCATCCTCCATTCAAACAATGAATTGCTAACCTTTTCATTAGGGGGTTTGTGTGTGAAATACGAACAAACCTGTTCAATTTATCATCCCAGAATAAACCTGTCATACTGTCACAGGAGCAGGGAATATCCAATTGCTAATATCAAACGCTGTAAAAAGGGTTCAACTTCGAGTTCCTAGGGAGTGACCCATTTTTGCAGCAGAGTACAAGTAGGCAGAAAATTATTTTAGAACATTATCAGTAAAATGTTGAACTCAAAAATCCTACTTGGACAAAGAAAAAGACCCTCATGTAAGTATGTTAATTGAAATATTCAGAAATATTTCTGAAATACTCACACATTACAGATTAGGACCCAGATATGTCTTCCCCCTTCTGAATGTAATATTCTTCCAATTTAAGCAGGTTAACTCAATTGCTGAGAGCCTAGAAAAGAGGTCAGGGATGAAATAGTCCTCTTAATGTAAGAAGAAATTTATGTTCTATCAAGACAGACTATTCTGGAAATCCTAGCCAGTTACTTTGCAGAAGTCTGTCATTATGGGACTAGATAATAAGAATACAATATAGTAAAATAGAGGATTTGTACTACTGTTTTCATCAGAAAAATCTAGGTTGCACTGGGGTAATAAACACCAAAATCCCAGTGGCTTAAGACCATCCAAAAATCTTTTTCATGGTCTGGGACTAGGTGACTCTCCAGGGCAACTGTATCCCACATGGTACTCAACATTCCAGGTTTGTAGCTTTTCCATTTTGCAGGAGACTGTCACATTTTGTTGTGGCAGGAAAAGAGGACCTTGGAGAGACACATGTTGACATCTACATCCTGCCATTCACAGCCAATTTTCTAGGACGAGGCACTGCAATGCTTCTGGGAAATACACTTTTAATATACTAGAATTGAAAACATTGGTGAGAGCTAGCATTGTCTACCACATACAGGTAGGTAAAAAATCTGGAGGTTCTGAAGCTCATGGCATAGGCTTGTGTGTGAACATTAATCTGTGAGAGCATATTATGATATGGTGGGAATTCCATGGGATAAGGTACTACTAGCGGACATATAATTAACTGACTTCCAATAGTGTAGGTGTTACTCCTTCATGCACAATTTAAATCTATCCAATTCTGGTGACATGAAATAGAATAAATGACATTAAAACAACTTTGATCATCAGTACATTGTTGAGAAAACACAGAGTTGCTTAATAGTTGTGTACAATATGTTGTTGAAGACCACTAATGCAGAATTAAATTATAAAAACTGGGCCTCTGTGCATAAGATGCCAGTAACTAAATCAATGCTTTGTTTGCATAAATGATGAAAGGCTTTAAGTTACTGAGAAAGTATTATCATAAATACGAGAGGCAAGTTTTGTACTAGCCATGATAGAAATGAGTGACTAAAAGCTAAGTGGAATTTTCTGATTATGCTTAGGTTTTACTACTTTTCAAAACTTAGTGTCTATTATTAAAGTTACTCATAAAAATAAGAAATCTAAAAAAGATTTCTTCTGCAAAAATGGATATTAGATACATTAGCTATGCATAGGTCAAAAATCTGCCCTTAATATACGACATTTTGACTTCTTTTTATTAACCTTGAGTTAGTATCTTTTGTTGATTAATTTATTTGTTATTGATACATTCTTTGGCCTTACAACATTTCATTTGCCTTTTTTCATGGTTAGAGTTACATAGAGTTACATTCCTTTATTTTCAAGTTATGTTAAATGTGGGATTCATTTGTGTAATTTTAAATTTATTTAACGTTTTTTCCTGGGTATGAGGATATGGAGGAGAACACAATATAACTTTTCTAAATTCTAAGGAAACGAGAGTGCCCACGTCCCTCTAGACAATTTTGTAACCTTAATGGGAAGGTTCTGGGTAACACAAATATACCAAGAAGACATAAAACAGAAAGATGAAGATATCAAGTGAGATCACTAGGAAAAACATCCTGAACTCAGCAAAGTTCATATTCTCAGTAAGGCTCATTCTATGTCCCACAGTCATGGCTACTGATAGGGGCAGGAGGAAGTTATCAGTTATGTGCAGAGCTTAAAGAGGATTGTGCAAAGTGATGACAGGGTGATCATCTCTGTGAAGCTTTTTGTAACTTTGCTCCTGCGAGAGCATTTGAGGTATTTCATTATTTTGCTCTTGAACCTCAATGAGCTTCATGATATCAATGAGTTTTTCTATGATTCTCTGTCAATAGTCTCTGTTAACTGTGAACAGTGAACAACTGAGAAAGTTTATGGTGTCTGGAAACAAGGAGTGGGTCTTGGAAGTAGAAATGACACTCACATTACAAGGAACACTCACATTTATTTAATAGAACATTTTAACCCCCTTCCTTCCTCATTCTTTTCCCTTCCTACAACAAAATATTATTTAAACACTTAAGGGCAAATCACAATGCTAAGTTAATGGAGTTTAATGAAGTTAGGTTAGATATGGTACCTAATGTGAGAGAACTTACATAGGGATAATATATCCACAGAACTGATATCTATCTTCTACCATAAAGCCCTGTTGTGATGTCACAGATGGCCCTTGGAATTTTACCTGATATTTTTTCTAGATTCACTGACAATAACAAAAGGACATGGGTGTTGCCATGTTGCCACATGGCTGTTTTTGCTTTGGCAGTTCAAAGTGTAATGTTTGCAAAAGTCTCAGATTTCTGTGCCTGTATTTTTGCAGAAAAGCCATGGCACCTATATTTCTTGAACATCTTGAAATAATATGCTTTACTTTGTAAGGACAAAAATAGCTTCAACTGCAGACCACCTCTAGGCATTTTTCTTGTTTTTTTTTTCTTCCTCTCAATACTTTTAAGCACCTTAAGCTTTCAACTCTTACACCATAGAAGAACTTAGTCAGTTTAAATAAAAAGTGATTAACAGCATAAATGGTCAATAAACATCCTACAGTCATCCCTAGGCAAAGAACACGTTCAGCTCACTTTCCCTCCATTTTCCTCATTTGGAAAGACTGACATACTGTGAAAGTCTAGTCAATAGTTGTTAGCATTTCTGAAAGCTAACCAAGTGAATTAGAGAGACAAAGAATTCTTGGGCAGAATTGCAGAGTCCCAGATCCACTAAATAACACAGAGGTTACTCTAGCAAAACATTATTTAAGAATCATGTCATTTTCTCCTCTAGAAGACTTGCTTTCTTTAGCTATTCTTTTCTCCCCTTTTTTGAGAACTTAGGAACTTACTAAAACTGAAGCCAATGTTGTCACACATGTTAGGTTAGTCACAAAAAGCTTAGGAAAGCTGTACGGTGGAATATGACAACTTCAGAATTTGATATGAAATGCAAAGTGAGAATCTTAAACTATTTTTAGGAGAAATAAAAAAATGATGCGTACAAACATGGGACAATTGTGAGCTGTCATTATTCCTTGACACTGACAATGTTTTTGTACCATAACTTAAAAGGGTAATGTATTAATCTGTTTTTCACACTGTTATAAAGAAATATGTGAGACTGAGTAATTTATAAAGGAGGGAAGATTAATTGACTCACAGTTTTACATGACTAGGGAGGCCTCAGGAAACTTACAATCATGACGGAAGGGGAAACAAGCACAGCCTCTTCACAAAGGGGCAGGAGAAAGAAGAGTCGAGCAAGAGAGGAGCTATCAAACACTAATAAAACCATCAGATATGGTAAAAACTTACTCACTATCATGAGGACAGTATGGGGGAACCACCCCTATGATCCAATCACCTCCTACCAGGTCTCTCACTCAGCACCTGGGGATCACAATTCATGATGAGATTTGGGTGAGACACAAAGCCTAACCATATCAGGTAGCTAGAATATAGGACCTGTTGCTAGGTATAGATGGCAATTTGCATTTTGACTATTTAATAAGGGGTACTGCTATTTATCATTCACAAGTAATCCACATAACATGGTACTTATTATTGTCGTAACACAGAGGACACAATAAGGTGCTCCTATGAATCTGAAACTAGGGCTTTATGATTATTGTTTTGGATGTTAAACTATAAGATCAATTCATTTACTGTGCAAATGAGTCACTTGAGTATGTAGATTTGGATTCAGTAGATATGGGGTGGTACTTGAGAGCTTAACAACCTCCTAAAAATGCTGATGCTTCTGGTGAATAGATCATGTCTGAGTAGCAAGGGACTAAATCTTAGAAGAGCAAAGCCATACAAAGAGGAAACACTCCCTGGAATAGCAAGACCAGGCTGTCTGATGAATAAACCCACCAGAAGGAGACTTACTTGACAAAGAAGCACAGATTTAAAAGAGCAACTTACTACAGCTAATATCACCAGTGTCCATCTAAGCATTCATTGTCTAATGTCGAATGAACACTGGGCCACACACACCAAATATTCTGGTTCCATTGCTTCAACCATCTGTATTGTGTAATGCATGCATCAGGGTGACTCTGATACAATTAACCATTTTTATGTTTTTATATCACCATCAACATCTGATTTTCTGCTCACTAGGAAATTTTCCAATTATACTTTACCTTCCCATGTATGACATAAAAGGAGAGTGAGGTTAATGGAGTTTGAATAATTAAGATGAGAATTTCTCATTGAAAAGAAAGCATTGACTTACAATAGGAAGATAATCTGCTGATCAAAGAATGTGAGTTATTCCAATACCTCTGACAATAACTTTTAATTAAAAATTAATAAAGTGTCATTTTGGTCAGTATCATAGTCTTGGTTGAAGTGGGATCATGGGAAATGGTTCCACTTAAAGGTACTAATCAGCAGTTCTCATTCTGAAAAATTGATGGTTGATTGTTGAACAAAGTAGATATTAAACATCAGGAAGCGAGCAAATAACTCAGGAGAGACGGGGTGGTTTTTTAAAAGAGGAAGGTGAGGAAATTTGCCCTATTAGATAGTACAGTGTACTATGAAGACAAAATAACTGAACATTCCAGTATCAATGCCACTATAAGTAACATAGGTCTATTGATAGCTGACAAAGGGGCTTAAATATATATTTTTAAATGATAAAATATTGCACTTTAAACTAGAGTGAGAAAGATTGGGTTAGTATAATAATATGAGACAATTTGCAAATCATTTGGAAAGAAACAAAGATATATTCTCCCCTGCACTTTATACCAAAATGCGTACTATATGGGTTAATCAGAGAAATTATAAGGAAAGTTGTTCTAAGGGTGGCATCAAGGGCAAACCCTCAAGTGTAAGATTAGCTGTGCGTCATGGCCCATGCCGGTAATCGCAGAATTTTGGGAGGCTAGTTTGGGAACATTGCTTGAGTCCAGAAGTTTGAGACCAGCTTGGGAAACATGGCAAAACTCCATCTCCCCCATCTGCTCCCCCGAAAAAAAGAGTTAGATGAGCGTGGTGGCACATGTCTATAGTTCCAGCTACCTGAGAGGCTGAGATGGGAGGATCACGTGAGCCTGGGAGGTCAAGGCTGCAGTGAGCCTTGATCCTGCCACTGCACTCCAGCCTGGGAGGAGTGAGACTCTGTCTCAAAAGAAAAAAAGAAGTGTAAGATTAGGAGATATAACTGCTTTGAAATTAAAGCACTTACATGACAACCCTTTTATCCATACCTTTGCTATTATCAAATAGTGTTTGATAAACATATATGCAATAAAATGAATTAGTAATGACTCTATAAGGAGTTTTCACAAATCAAGTAGAAAAAAGAATAACCCCAGTAAGAAAAAGACATATGCACAAGAATAAGCGATTATAAAAGGAAAGAAACCCTGAAATGGTCAGTAAGCACATAACAGTGTGTCCATTGTAAACTAGCAAGATTATTGTTAGGTTCTTTCTTTCCCAAATAATCTATCAAATATCTTAAAAATTTGTGTAAGCTTTCATAAAACCTTACACATATTTCCATACTTTACTATTTCATCCTTGTAGTATGAGTGTTCAAGATGTTAACTGAAGTGTTTTAATAGCTAAATTAAAAAGTTTTGAAAGGAAATATAAACATCTTAAATATCCATTAATGGATAGATGAGTAAGTAAATTGTGGGTTGTCATACACTGTAAGTATGAACATGAGGGTGCAGATTTAAATATATATACCGATATGAGAATATGCTCCTAATATAGTTTATGTGAAAAAGACAGGGTCCACATTAGCATGTACTGTTAGATCTCATTTATTATTTAAAATGCTTATTTGTATATGTATATATAGAACAAATATCCTAGAAAAATAAATCATATATTCACAGTGATTATAGCAGCCTAGTGGGATTATAGATAATTTTCACTTCTATCTTTATGTTTTAGGTATTTTCAGATTTTTATTTACAGTAAACAGGTAATAACTTGATAATATACATCCGTAAGGCTATTTCCATCTTTAAAGACGATAGGAAATAGTACCATTCCTCAGTGGATCTTGGGAAAGCTTTTTCTTAGCAGTAATACTTTGAGGTCATTGCAATGTTGCTGGTAGCGTATTTATTTAGAAACTCTGTAAGCAGTGTCATGGGTTCTGATTAGTTCAGCATAGGTAGTTTAACTGGAAGTTCAATTATTTTTGGTCCCAGATATATTAGGACATCTTACCACTAATTATGGTCTTTGCCACACGAGAGTGGTAGCAATAGACACTGATGATAAAAGCAAAAATAATAAATTGTTGGTGTAATCTTGGCATCAGGATTCTGATTTCTGATACTCCTTATTTTGCGCCTTCTTCTTTATGTATTCTTCCACATCCATTAAATGTATTATTTTTCAAATGTAGGTTCATGCTTCTAGTCCAATTGAGTAGATGATATTATAATCTTAATGTAGATTCTTTAGATATTATTTAAAAAGAAAGATGACTTGTAATTTAGGAAAATAAAAATCTTCATGGGAGGATACTATCTTTTCTATAGTATACATGAATAATTGTAATGAAGACGGTAGGAAATCTGACATTCTAGCTTAGAGGAACAATAAAATTACGACAATTAGAAGTAGAGTACATGGACTCTTTACGGATTACAGGTGAGTAGTTGTATGTCACCAGATGGTGGAATATGGAAGTTGTGAGGAAAAGCCAGAAAGAGATCCTCCACAGAAGGTCTTGACTGGAAGGCCAGACATTTATTTAAGTCACAAGAAGCAATTGAAGGCTTTTGAGAAGCCTGTAAAAATTATCAGGTTATGATTTAGTGTGCAAAAGAGCATGGATTGGACAATTTCAGACAGGAAAGTTACCCTGGAAATTATTAGTTGAAATGTGGCTAGAGAATGAAATTGAATTGTAAAGTTATTGCAGACATCGAACCAAAATTATGACACATGATTAGATATGGCAGACAAGAGACAGAATTCTCTTATACATGGGTGTTTGGAACGATAACAGAAATGGAAACTTTCTTTGTAAGCAGCTTAATTTGTGGCAGAAAAGTTCAGTTTGGAACTCATTTCAGTTGAGTAACAGAGGTGCAGATGTATCTAAACATTGGCACCATTTTGAAGGTGGAGACTCTGGAGAGAAAAAGGGCATATAGATGTAATTCTGAGTGTCTTCATCAGATAGGAAGTCTTGAGAAATGAGAGAATGGATGAATGAGGTGAAATTGGTAGATAGCACCAAGTGAAAAGAGGAGACCAAGGGTAGAAACTTGGAGGGGCAAGTACATTTAAGAGGTTTAAAAGGGCAAAACAGTGCTTGGGAAAGCTGAGATTTTTGCCTTTTTTGTTCACTGCTGTATTCCCAACACCTAACATTTGTGCCTGGCACATAGAATGTCTCAATATAGGACATTCTATGAATGAACTAATGTGTAAAAGAGAGGGTTTAAAGAGAAAGGGACTTGTAAACAGTATGCAATACCATCTCAGGGGGGGGAGAAAATGAGGTCTGAGGACAAAAGTGCATTTTTTATTCAGGTCATTGCGGACCTTTGAGAGACTGGATTCAAGAGAAATGTGAAGTGGTAGAAATCACACCCTTTGGTAAAGCATCATTTTGGTTCCAGTCTCTTGTTTTGAGTATTTATTCTATAATTTGTAAACATTTTTTTTCTTGTCTGTAACATCTACGATCTAGGATAGGCATGACAGTATTGTTTTTTTCAGCAAATTATTACTTTTGGAGTTTTATGCTTTATTGGGAAAAAAAAAACCCTCAAAAACTCTAATTAAACCCAAGAAACACTAGTCTAACACACAGTTCAACATACTAATTCAGTCCTTGCATAAAGTCGGCTTTGTCTCAAATGCTTAAATGTTGATTTCACAAGGAATAATAAAGCCACTATGAGTGTATATGTAGAGCTAATTATTTTTAGTTTCCCAGACATTACATTGCATTGTTAAGACTTCTGTGTGTATGTATATGTGTACGTGTATCAGAAAAGCGGTGTTTATGTAAGTCACAGATTTTGCTTATGTGCTAGATAACAGATAAATTTTAGGTATCAATGCAACTAATCTCTTTAAATAGGACAGAGGTTTATGGGAAGAATGCTTAGTCTTAAGGAGGAGATAACTGCATTCTAGTACAAGAAATTGCATGTGTACCACTTAGCAGTGTGCTTTGCATTTGTTGTTTTCTTACACATTTTGGTTAGCATCATTGCATTAAAGTACATTCAACCTTTGGGTTTACCAGAGAAAAGTAACAAAGGTATAGCATTAAGGAAAACATCAATTTACTCAGCAGGTAACAGCATTATGTTTACTTCATACCCCAAAATGAATAGTTGTATGGTACTCATTTTAAAACAAATTTTATTACGAGGCCATGGGATAGATTTTGTAAGATTGGATGTTTTGTCAGTGCAAAAGATGAAAAATATGTGTAAATCTTACAGTCATTCACTCACCCTTAAAGGATGACTATGGCAGATTACCTATTGCAATTATGTAACATTAAAAAGTAACAGAAAACTGAAGCAGTTGGGGGTAGGGATAGTTCTGAATTCAGTCCTGAAATCAGCTCACTTCTCTCTTATCACTGTGTGTCTATAGGCAACACACATAACCTCTCTGATTTTTTCCTCATTGATATAAAAAGTTAATATCATAGACAAGAGATAAAGTCTTATCAAATATGTATATTTGGAAAGATAATGAAAATACCAATTAAGGACAAAGGTTAGCTTATGGGATACATTCAGTTGAGATTTGCTGAGTTACAGAGATACTGGCATGTATCCAAGCAGAGGAATCGTTTTGGGGGTGGAGATTGCAAGGTTGAATGCAACAGTAACAATAATCTATGCAGTTGCCATTGTCTGAAAGTTTGTGTCCTCCCACCTCAAAATTCATATGTTGAAAGCTAAGCCCCAATGCAACTCAATAGAGGTGAAGACTTTAGGAGGTGGTTAGTTCATAGGGCTCCATGAATGGTGAGAACATTCATTATAATTCCCCTTATAAAAGAGTCCTAAGGGGTCTTGTTCATTTTTTCTGCCATGTGAGAATGCAGCAAGAGGGCACCATTTATGAAAGAGGGGGCAAGCCTTCACCAGACACCAAATCTGGTGGCACCTAGATTTTGGACTTCCCAGTCTCCAGAACTGGGAGCAATAAAGTTCTTTTGTTTTCTATGTCTCCCAGTCCAAGGCATTTGTTATAGCAGCCCGAACAGATGAAGACAGCAGAGCATACCATGATATATACAGGTATTATGCTAAGCATTTCCTTTATATCTTATAACTAGTACATAAAAAAAGAATCATTATAATCCCAATGTTACTAATAAGAAAACTGAGGCTCCGAGAGGTTGAATGACTTACCCATGGTCATGCAGATGAATGGAATCAAGGTTCAAAACAAACAGGACTGTTTGAGGTTAGGCTGCTAACTCCATGCCTCCTCGCCTCCCAAATTCAACAATGCATGTGAAAGGGCTTTTGAGAATAAAAGTACCAGCAACGTAAAAAGTGATATATTTAATTAGTAGATACTGCACATGAAGACTGGGTTAGTAGAATATTAATATATTCTATCATTCATTGCATGCTTTCCATGTGCCATGCAGCTCACTCCAAAAACATTTTTATTCATTACTCATCTAATCCTCCCAGGAACTTGGTGACAGATTTGGCTTTAGAGTCAGTACTTTTACCCATGCCACCATGCTGCCTCGTCTGTGCATGGTGATGATGGAACTGATGGGAAGGGATTTTCTCAGTGGCTGAGGTGAAATGTTTTGAGAAATGCAGCTTCATCAGCAGAATGTTGTCTTATAAAGGGAAAGGCTACAATCTGGAGTCAATTTTTCTTTTATGGGAGAGAATGTTACGGTCATAACAGGTTAAGTGGTTTGTTTATTTTTGGTTTGGTCTTATTTTGAGCTAAGTGATCACCAATTGATGGAAGATTTATGAAGGAAAAGTGTAGCATATTCTGTGAGAAGAAAGCAGCAGAAGTTTTGCCTCCCATCTCATGACCTTTCTGGACACTGCAATTAAGGAGCTTAATGTCAAACCGTGGTAAATGGTTTTAATGTTTGTGCTAGCTGGAAGCCCTGGGGCAGCAGCCCTCACATTCCTCATGTCTACCTTCATGTTCTCACTGAGATCTTTACCCCTATCACCCTTCCTCCTCTCCTTCTTATTTAATGAACAAAATATACAAACTCTACAACAAATGTCAACAGTTCTTGGTTTGTATGTTGCAGAAAACTTTTGGAAACACAGTGGAGTGTACATTTTTAAATCATTATAAGCAAGTTTTTTTTTTTAATCTTAAGGCATAGAACCTATTAAAATAAATGGTCTTTTAGCTAAGGTCAGAAACATTTATTTATTTATTCATTCATGTGTCAATTGAGCCCTGAACTATGAGTCATGCACTGAGCTAATTAATAAGAACATTAAAATAAATTAAATCAATTTATAGATTTATTTTTAATTGCTTTTAATTCAAATCAATTAAAAAATGAATCTCTTGCTTTGAAGTCTTATTTAGGTCTTTATTTCAATTCGATTGGTTTTGCTTCTGTTTTCCTGTTTACAACTCTTTTTAAATGTTATTATGGCATTTTTCTTTCTACCTATCTGTCTGTATCTATTTTTTCCTCTTTTATGTCTTATAGGCATTTTTTTCTACTAAGTGAATAGTACCAATGGATTTTGTCTTAGTTTTGTTAGAGAAGTTTATGTTCTTCCTTCCTAAGTTTCAACTGTCCTTTAACTGCTCTTGCTTTATTTCACCCATATTTCTTTCTAGTTGTTTTTATAATAGATTCAAATCCCGTAGGTTTTAAAACTGGTCATTCTTTCCCCTCTGAGTATAGAGAAGAATGGTGCTTTCTGCAGTAGTCTTAGTCTTCCTTGGTGATAATAGACAAGGAACTCATAAAATTAACTAGGCAGAGAAGAAATGACACACTTGAAAATAATGTGCATCTCTAAAAACTGGAATCTACCTTAAGTTGCCCTATTAATGTTAGAATTTTTAAAAATTTGATTAAACTTATTAGCATTTTGAATTTTTAGTAGCATAAAATCAACAGTGATTTAGGAGTTCTTTGTTCATATTTCATGGGTAGGAAGGACATTGAGGGCTTTGACAAAGCATGTGCCAGCTCTGGAGGCACAGGGAAGTGAGCCTTGAGAATTGTTTCCACTTGAATGCTCAGGTATTGTAAAATCCATAACTTCCGCGATGATTTTCAGGTATCAGAATTAAGGAGCATCTGCAAAATTTGTCATGATTTACAGTGCTTTTAAAGGTAATGTTTCACAAACTAATCACTTCAGAGGTATATATTTTCCTTTTCTGAGCACAAACTAATCATGGTAGATTTTGCATTTCTAGTGCCTCTTTCCCCTTTTTCAGCATGTGAAAGAAAAATTGCCTATGAGGGACTAATGTAGCTGATGACCCAATTCTGTTGTTCAGGTAGAGATATTGGTGCTTCTTTTAAATGGCCTATAGATACGTTGTTTGCCCAACTAATTTAGAAGTTAACTTGACCTTTGAGACAACTGTATCCAATAGCAGTGGGGAAAAAAAATGAAGAGAAAGCTACAGCTCCTTTAATGCTGGTTTACCTTAACATTAAAAAAGGCAAATGAAGCAATTAGAAAAGATGCAGGGTACTGATTATTTTCTGAAAGGAGGTCGAATGAAAGGATATGTTAGCAAAGGCTTAGTGGTACAGAAATAGTCTATAGACCTAAAAAAATTTACACAACATGTGTGATATTTTTAAAAATTGCAACCTGTTTCATAGAAAGAGAGTGTTCAAAGTAGAAGAGTCTTAGGGACCACTGAGGATAAACTTAGAAGAGGGAATGAATCCTGAGTGTCAAAAGCGCTGTTCTCCCTCATGTAACCCAGTAGGAAGAAGTTGTTAAATTTTTGGATTCATGGTCTCTCCACCAGCTGTGAGTCTCTAGTTCCAAGATCCAAGGATAAGAATCCTACAGCTATCATTTAGCATAGGTCAAAATTACCTTATCTGGGTTATTTACAAAATGATAATAGCAATGTCCACCTCTTGGGCAGACAAACGCTTATAAAATGAAAAACATCAAAAGTTGTCAACCTTAGGAATCAACAATAATGGGCTTTATGGCAACACAAATGGCCATTGCATATGCATCAGAACAACAGGCATAGTCAGACAGCTGGGAAATGAATGAGAAAAGGGATCATTTATGCAGCTTGGGTTCTGCTACCCAGTAGCAGTCTGAACACTTGCCGTTAATAAGTGTAGACCTCCTGCCTGATCATATATTGCTTCCTTTCTGTAGCTCATCTGGGACTTATCTGGAGTTCACAGAATGGGTAAAGTGCCCCAGACTGTATTAAATTATTTTCAGTGTTGCTGTTAACATGAGGAAAGATAGCCACAATTAAGTTAACCCAACTCAATGCAAGGTAGGCTTGCTATAATGAACTCTCTGACTTATCTGGTATTACTAAATTCAGTAGCATAAGCTCTCCATGGAAGAGAAAATGTATTTTTCCTCTGGACCTGGAGGAATGAATATTTCACTAACGAAAAACAGTGAAATTCTGGCCTATATTTCAAACACAAATCAGAATGTTGGGTTGCTGTGAAATTTTATCTATAAATTGTAACTGTCTTGTGAAATTATGGTAACATCATAATTTATTATCTTTCCCACAGTTTATGAATAAAACACTCATTTTATGAACTCTATAAGGAGGGAGGTAAGAAAAGAAAATGTCCCAAATGTCAAATAATTAAATGAGTACAGAATTTATGACTTGATTTAGAAATGATTATCACAAATGAACCATATAAATAACATGTATGATCCATATAAATAAGGAAGATGGCATAAGACGCAGATAAAAACAAAACTAAATGACAACACAAGTCATCCTGGCTTATGCAACATGAATGTGAAACCCACAGCAGCATTCCATTTGCTTCAAGGACTGCAAACCTAAAATCTGTTTAAAGCCTTATCTCTTCTGTTTGTTCTTAGCCCAAACAAATATCTGTAATGCTTTCTAATCTAAGTGGGTTAATCATGCTCAAATAAATGTAGCTTGAGTAAAAAATATATATATACACACACACACACACACACACACATATATTTATACACATATACACACATATATATACACACACATATATACGCACACATATATATACACGTATATATATATATATATATATACTGAAAAGCATTGCAAATTTATACTGATCTATTTTTAGACTATATTATTAACACCATTTTGGCCTTTTATCTTCTTCAATATGAGACTGCATACTTCAAAATGGATATGCTCATTGTTTCTTTAAAAAAAAAATCTCATCTCTGTATCATATTGCTAACACTGGAATTGGGCTAAATTGACAAGCCACATCTCTTAAAGCAAGATTATGTTTCTTAGAACTTCATGCGCAATTAATACTTAAAGGATTATTGACAAAATGCAAGCTTTGACTTTTTGTACAAAATAATCTTTTAATTAATACAGCTGCATAACTATTTAAACTCCACTTAAGAGGGGACTCAAGAAAGACAAGTAAAATAATACTTAAAGAATGTATTATGTTTCCCTAGAGTATTAAAATTTTTACTAAAAACCTTATGTACTTAAACAACATGGAATACTATGCAGCCATAAAAAAGGATAAGTTCATGTCCTTTGCAGGGACATGGATGAAGCTAGAAACCATCATTCTCACCAAACTAACACAAGGACAGAAAACCAAATACCATATGTTCTCACTCATAAGTGGAAGTTGAACAATGAGAACACATGAACACAGGGAGTGGAACATCACACACCAGGGCCTGTTGGGGGGTGGGGGGCCAGGAGAGGGAGAGCATTAGGAGAAATACCTGATATAGATGATGGGTTGATGGGTGTAGCAAACCACCATGGCACGTGTGTGCCTATGTAACAAACGGGCATGTTCTGCACATGTATCCTGGAACTTAAAGTATAATAATAAAATGGAATACCTTGCAGCCATAAAAAATGACGAATTTGTACCTTTGTAGGGACATGGATGAATGTGGAAACCATCATTCTCAGCAAACTGACACAAGAACAGAAAATCAAACACCTCAGGTTCTCACTCATAGGTGGGTGTTGAGCAATGAGAACACACGAACACAGGGAGGGAAGTATCACACACTGGGGTCTGTTGGGGGGGAATAGGGGAGGGACGGTAGGAGGTAGGGAGGTTTTGGAGGGATAACATGGGGAGACATGCCAGATATAGGTGACGAGGTAGGTATTGAGGCAGCAAATCACATTGTCATGTATGTACCTATACAATAATCCTGCATGATCTGTACATGTACCCCAGAACCTTAAGTATGTTTAAAAAAAAAGTACATATATATATATATATATACATTGCATGTGCTTACTATGTGTACCGAATTATGTCAGAATGAGAAGAAACAAAGCTAAAGGTTTTAAATTTTTAATGAGTCACTGAATGTACCAAGATAAAATTTATTAAATTTTAATGAAATGACTGAGAACCAACTATGTTGAAGGTCATATGCTAGGCTCTGTAATAGGACAATATACACAAGTCTACCGTGGTGTCGATGAGCGTGTGTGTTATAGTCACACATATAAAAGCAAGAGTGTAGCTCTGAAAACTGGTAGAACAGAGAAGTATGAGGTTCTTTGAGAGCACATGATAAGAAAAAATGGGCCTAGTTTGAATATGAAATTATTCTGAGGACATGATGATTGAACAGAGATGTGAACTAAGAGTTCAGGTAAATTAGATGAAGGGGACTGGTGAGCAGTGTTTTAAGAGTAGGAACTGAATGTGAAAAGTTCTGTGACAGAAAGAAGCAAAGTTAGTTTAAAGAACTGAAAGGAAACCTGTGTAGCTATGAGTCACAGAGTGGGGAAGGAGCATTGTAGGAGGGAAGGTGCTGGAGCACACAGGCCAGGTAGGTCATGTGAAATGTTGCAGTGCTTGTTCTAAGACCATTGGGAATCTATGGATAGCTTTTAATAGTCTATGACCAGATCAGTGCTTTACTCTGGTTTCAGTCTGGTAGGGGGTTAAGGCAAAAACGAGAGAAGTAGTAGGGAGACCAATAAATGGCTATCGCAGAAGTCCAGTTAATTGGCAGACAAGATGGAAACCAATCAGCTTTTTGAATGAAATAGATATAGGGGAGGGATAGAGGGTCACAAATGGTGTCTGGTTTTCTAGTTTTCTAGTTCCACGCTTCCAGGGAAAACACATAGAACGGGGGTGACATGCCCTAGGCAATCCAGGCCTCTTCTCACTTGATTCTAAAGATTCTTAGTGTTGAAGTGGATAAAAATCTGGTTTCTGTGCCTAGTTCTTTATGCTCATTAAAGCTTAATCTACTTTTAACATTTTGCTGCTATTAAACTCTAACTTACAAATTCATTTCTTTTTGAAATTTTGTTAAAAATTGGTCAAATCCTACCATTTTGCTTCTGGTATTTCAACAGAACGTACAAGTGGTTTTCAAATACTGATAACCCTTTTCCCTAAACTACCCAAAATAAACTTTCTAGTTTGAAAAGAAAAAACATTTCATTCTCTATGTAAGATGACACAGCAGCAGCCAGCTGTAATGTATTTAGGTTGCCTCTGTTTGCAAACTCCTGTCAGAATTAAATAAGACATAAAAACTGGACAGAAGAACTCTGCCTACTCAGGAAGTGGTGTTTCATTGCTGTCTGGGCCAAATTATGTCTTTTTACAGTACTATTTAAAATGGCTCCATAAGCATTGTTATAAAAAATGAAAATTGTCAAAATGTATCAAATCATTGGCAAGTGGCTGATCATCCAAAACAGCATTTAAATTACAATTTTTAACATACTCGTTTTGAATATATTAATACAAATACACTAGAAGGCTGGAAGTAAATTAGCACTCGCTGATAGTGATTGGTGTGTTCGACATATATCGTGTGGTGTTTTGTTTTACTCTGTTGCACTGATTGTTTTCAACTTTTATCTCCCTGTCTTGGATCCATTACAAAAGTTTAGTTTTTATTCTTCATCTACTTTCTGGGGATTAAAAAAAAATTATATAATTCACAGAGTACTCTGAAATCCTTGAAGTAAGGCCCTGTAACATAATGGAGACAGTTCAGTTATCTGTCATTATTTTAAGTCTACCTTATCAAAGCAGCATAGGAATGAAGATATTTTTCAAGTGGCAATGATTTTATGTTATATCTGGGTCAAAAGACTATCTATCTGGAGAATCACACAGGGCCAAGCAAAATCAATCATGTTCTATTTAGGTAAAGTGTACATGTGCATTTGAATGTATGTTTCAAAATATGCAGTTAAAAGAAACTGTGTGGGAAGATCAGGAACATCCATGAAGGATGACTTTTTTTAAAAAAAAATCTTTGCAGCTCCCAGTCAACAAGTAACTCGTATGAGTAAACAACAAATGATTCGACGTCTATGTTCTCCTTTATAAAAGGAATTTGAGAACACATAGCCTGCCTAGTCTTAGATCTGTAATTAGAGTTCAAATGTAAGTTCATTTGCATCCGTATTAAATATAGTCATTGTAAATGTGTTTTTCATCAGTCATCTTTCTCTTTGCATTAAACTGCTAAGGCTGCCATAACAAAATACCACAGACTGGGTAGCTTAAACAATAGAAGCTTATTTCCCACAGTTCTGGAAGGTGGAAGTCAGAGGTCAAGGTATCAGCCAGTTTGGTTTCTCCTGAATCCTCTCTCTTGGCTCGTAGGTAGTCATTTTCTCACTGTGCTCTCACATGGCCTTTTCTCTGTCCTTAAGCATCCCCAGTGCACACGTGTATTTGAATGTGTGTTTTGAAATATGCAGTGAAAAGAAACTGTGCTGGAAGATCAGGAACATCCATGAAGGATGTTTCTTGATTTGTTTTTTATCTTTGCATCTCACAGTCAACAACTAACTTGTGTGAGTAATAACAAATCCTAATGAATTAGGGCTCCACTCTTTTGACCTTATTTAAAATTAGTTAAGAGAGATCCAAGATGGCTGATTAACAATAGCTCAGGATTGTAGCTCCCAGTGAAAGTGCAGAGAGCGAGTGGACGCCGCAATTTCAGACGAATTTCTGTGGCCCACAAACTGGGAGATTCCCAGCGGAAGAGCCACACGGGTCGCCAGCGCGAGTTTTTTGGCAGGTGTGGCTGTTTTGCCGGCGCCCCGGCACTGCGCTTCTTGGCGCAGAGTATACGGGACAGGGTGCCCTTTGAGTCCGGCTCGGCTGGTCCCATCCCCACAAGGAGAACAGCAATTGGAAGTGCTGAGGACTGAGAGTTTCACAGTAAGCACAGCTGAACCGGGAAGGTCCAGCTCTG